>JABMBT010002689.1:0-10053 GCA_018906895.1 Odontocolon sp. PSUC_FEM 10030002
ATATATATATATTTGCGGGTAGCTGTTTCCACCTGGCTGCTGGTACTATCAATTTCAGATCATGGCTTTGCGGTGAAACACACGACGATATTCGTGTGCACCCAGAGTCAGATAGGTAGGAAACAAGATGCGCTCTTTTCAAACAACACCGGCTTCAGGAATCGACCGTGTGTCTTGTGTATCTCGTCGTGTAACGAAGCTCGCCAAATGCAAATGAACAGATTCCAAGTTCTCACCTCTCTTCAGCGGCCCTTTACGTCCAAATCGAGGAGAAGCATCGAAATCAAGGGATTTCTGAGGTATCGATACCTCAGAAATTCTCTTCTTTCTGAATGTTTACCTTCATTTTAATGATATAAACATTAATAACGGTGATAATTAACAGTAGCAATTACTTTATGCGCTCTTTGTATATTGAATTAATGAGGATATTTTTATTTAATTTTCAGGATCGCCATGTGAAGGATGCAAACAAAGTTCCCCAGGTGGATTTGAGTCAAGATTATCACCTGCTACTTGGATACGAGAACAAAACCCACACGGTGCTTCGTTTTAGTAGACAGTACGACACCTGCGATCCCCGAGATCTCAAAATCACGGTAAGTTACTTATTGGCCGTCTACCACCCACCAAATCCAATTTGTTAATCCTATTTCGTCTACAACTTTTGGCGAACAACGTTGATAGGCGATCGATACGTCTATATATAGCATGTCTAGTTCTGATACGTTTATAAAGGTTCGCCTTATTCATCCACCGAGTCTCGGATTTCGCCACTTTGTACAATGTGGTACGAAATAATTGTCTAATCTTAAACGTCTTCGAAAAAAAGTAAGATCAACTGGAGTAATTGTGACACTTCAATCGGTTTTTTTTTTTTAATCTTTTATCAGTCTAGTATAATCTTAGAAAGTAGAGAGACGTTTAACTTTCATCCTTATATGCGATCGTGCATGATACTGACTTAAAAAAATTGGACCATCATCCCTTCATGGGGGAAGAAAAATCTCGCTCTCTCTCCTCTATCTTCTAGGCTCTTTGACTACATCTTATCATATGGCTTTATCAAAATGACAGAAAACGAAAGAGTGGAACATAGAGGCAGCAGCGACTTTCTACTTTGTGAAAAACTACGGAGTACGAAGCTGAGCGCAACGTTTTGGAAAATTAGAAGAAAATCGCTTGAGGGCAATCCCGGTTAACTTTGCAATTTTCAAACTATACAGATTTTTCCATTATGTCGAGAAAGTTGACGTAAAATTTATCTTCTCGTTACCAACAAGAAAAATTTACTTACCAACTTATATTTTTTATCCCATGTAAAAAGAAAAAAAATCAAATCTTCAATTACAAATGTTGCTACATAGAAAAAATCGATGTCGAAAAATCATCTTTTTTTCACATTCTTCGAACTTTAACTATATGTTAAATTCACGATGCACTAAGAAAGAGCCTCTTTGAATCTTGGTATGTATGTACATATATAGTCTATTGATGTTTACATTCACAAAATCATCAAGAAAAAGTCCCTCATCAACACCTGTCAAAGTACAATAATATTGATACAAATCGTATATATATGAAAACATACGTCAACACATGTGAAGCTGTGTATGAATCCCAGTGAATGAAACATCGGTGTTGATTGTCGATAAAAATCGACACCTCTAGGGTTCATTTGTGATCGAGAACATATGCAGGCACACAGATATCACATCCGGCGGTCTATCATCTACACTTCTTTATCATTTATTATTCTTCTGTTTCCCCTCACCCAATTTTTTTCATCTCCCCATCTTCCCATGTCTCAGTCAAAGTTTACGAGTTCACTCTTCTCGCTTCTTCGATGCGATTCATATTCGATTCTCTTTCTCGCACCGTGACCGCATATACTCACCAGAACATCGCGGTTGGTGCAATGCACGCGTAACCCGAGACTCGAGAGAGAATCCATACAGCTGATCTCGATCTTGAGAATCTCGAGACTCGAAAAACGGGGGCTGTAGACTGATATACACACACACACACACACACACACACACACACACGCGCGCGCGCGCGCATTGATCCACTGGTTAAGAAAAGATCTTTCGATGTACATCTTAACCTCAGTCTCTTGGCTCGCTTGTCCGGGCACTTTGAAAAAGCTTCGCCGCAGTTGAGTCATCAATGTGGCGAAGCAAACGGTATTGAAAGTCCGTGAGCAATAGAGAAAACGCTAAAGAAGGATAAAAGTAAAAAATAAACGCCAGGATGCCACGATTTTATCGTACATGGCAAACGAAGGATCCTCGTATATGTATGTATATAGATATATATACCTACAAAGTATATAGCTGTATAGGCGCGTTTCCAGAAGAGCTCTCGCACCCCATCGCGTGACGTATCGGGGGAACCTTTCGTTATATGTATATTTGGTATCCACACGATACTATTTTTATGCGTAATGCGTCTCTATCAAAGCAGACAGATCTGTGACCCCGCGTACTAGAATTACCCTCGCAATATCGAATCTACATGAGTTCCAACTTCCTAGGAGATAAGAAATCTTGTTGGATCCACACGAGTTGATTTGGTAAATACACAAAATCGGTCCCTCATTATCAAAACGTCGATTCTACAGTTATTGGATCAATATCGATGAGCGATATAATTATCAATCAAAAAATTATCAAATATTTTTATTCATTTGCAGTCGTCACACGATGGAAATGAAAAGAGCAAGATAATAATATATAATTTTCGTAATAACCGCAGAACATTCAACAGATCGATCTAATACGCGCAGTCCAATGCGAGGAATGATTAAGCATAGTTAAGTAACTGTTAATTAGTCGGAGATTGTGCAGCGAGACAGAGGAAAAGGATAGAGAGTTACTTTACAGTTGAAGCGACTATAAGCGTTATCAGATTGGCAGGTCGACTGTAGCTCCGTCGAGGGATGAGGAGGGGGGAGGAGGGGAGTCTTCTATCGGGAGATAAAAGGGAATTGAAGTAACTCGCTGCCTGCTGTGCGAAGCGAGGGTGAGTCCGAGGAAACGCGAACGATGCTTCTCTTGTCAGATGGGTCGGCTGTTGCGGCCCCCCGCGTGCTCCTCCTATCAGCATCTGATGGTCACGCAAGCCTTGCCGAGCCCGCGTTATCGACGTTGCTAACTCACGGGAATTCTTCAACTTTTAATTACTGGCATCGATCCACCAACGCCTTAGCCTTCGTCGGTTCACCAGCTACAAGACCGTCCGGGTCTCAACCGTCGCTTCGCCTACTTTATCTCTTCGTTTTGCTTTTTAATATCAGACTTCATCGTTTTTGGTTAATTTTGCATCAGCTCCGCTTTCGTATAGAATGATAACGATTTTATAACTGCCGGAGATTTTAAAGAATCATCTCGATGTGGTGCTGGAAATGAGAGATATTCCAGTTCCAGCAGTGGTTCATTATTCAAATTTATTATCTTTAAAATACTCATTAACCAAGTTTATAAGGAGTTTCGAAGAGACACGTGACATTTTCTGACATGATGAAGTCTATTATCAACGATATAAATATTTGATACGTCACTTCAGCTGACTTGAATGTTCTAATAATGTAATCAATTTAAATTCAGGTTCATACATATAAATAGAGTAATATAGACTTGTAATATTTGTAATCCCCATTATATTATTCGTATATTTATAATTGTCGTTCAGAGAATACGCACAAGCCACTGCATCAAATACCTTTGAAATCTATTGTTATGTTATCCGACAGTTGTGTCGTGAATTAATCGAATGAGCCTCGAATTAAGCGAGAAGTCTGTCGTAATAACCCATTTACATCGGGTTGCGATGTTTCTGTCGTACCTGTCCCCGAATTCGTGAACCGAACTCTATTGCTTTCCCTACCCCGATCAGATATTAATATTGCGTCAACCGACGAGCGGATCGCCGCAATTCCCCAGTGAACATTCAATGGTTTTAGTATGCAGACAGTCTCATCGGCCCGCCGACGTAAAATTAATGTTGGGTTACGTATCTCGTCGACGAGCGTTGTCGTTTGGTCGGTGGTTGGTACACCGCGTGGTAACCCTGGAGTACTCGATCGTCGTCTGTATTTCCGCCAGCAGCACGTTCGTGTTTCCCTGTCACCGGAAAATTTCCCACTCCCTGACCGCCGATTTCATTCCCTATCCGGGGAACACTCGATATAACGTCGTAAATTCAAGATAATTTATCTACTCCTCCCTGACAGAACAGCACCGATCGTTCGTACACAAAATTCTTGCTGTCAACCATCCAGCTATGAAATATTTATGTCAAATACTGAAATTTGTAACTGTTATTATCAGCGATCGGAATGTCGTGAACCAAGGAATAAATAATCGATACGAAAGTTTGTTATGTATTAATTTGGGACTTTCCATAATGGATTTTTTTCGGCACACGAGAATTGCGAAAATCCGATGGGGAATTAAAATAACGTCGCGAAGCTAATTCTGGAAATTTACTATATCCTGTATATTCGCTCGGATCTCGTTTTAGGAGTCTATCCTTCTGGCACTGTACAGGCTCGTTCGGTGAGCGCAATTCCATTTCGCGACATTCTTTCCCGCAGTCTTGTTTGTCTGTACGCTAGTAGTGCGCTGGAGTACGACCGCTTTTTTCTTTTCCCTGGGGATCCTCGCGAGAGACTGGCTGCTATTGCTCAGACGCTTGCCACTGTTGGATATATACCGTCGCAAAGGAAAGTGGGTAAAGGAATACGAGTATAAAGAAAGTAGAGAAACGAGTAAAGGAAGTGTGAAAAGGAGGAAGGAAAGAATGAGGTAGGAGACGAGAGAGAAGTACGAAAGCATGGTATATATATCTATATATATCTGTATATAGGAAGGAAGAAAGCTGGACTAGGTGGAGCACAGCAGGTGAACCGGTAGGGAGATTGGTGTGCCTCGCAATCGGGATTGGCTGGGCTGACCTGGTTCTATTTCTATTCCCCTTTCCCTATCGCGGTATCTAGTTTAGCGTCTCCGCTTTCCGATAGCCGTTACGATGGTAGAAACCGGAAATCTGAAGAAATGTAGTGAAGGAAACGACGAACGGTGGAATGAAATGCGGAATAAGACGAAGAAAATGGCAGAGGAGAAACAGATCAACTGTGGAATCGTATACCTTTTGCCATCTTTTATACGACCATACTTTCCGTAGGATTGTAAAAGGGTAATTGAATTCCTTCGATATCGGCGGTCTTGTGGGGTGCGAAGACGGAACCAAGACATTATCAGATATCTGCGGTTGCTGGTTGATCTGAAATGTCATTTATTCTTGCTCGGTGATGATCTGTTATGACTGCTTATTGTCTTTGGGATATATCAAATATCAATAGATATCATAGAATAGGTAAAGACTTAAGGTTGGGTTCTATATCTATTCGCAAGTGAAACTAAAAACTGTGCGAATTTCTTATTACCAGCGGGAAAAATAAATGCCCGACGAGATAGAAGCGAAAAGACTGAAGGCACTGGGACATCTGGTGAATTTTGTCGTGGAAGGATCTTCCAATAGGTGAAAAGGAAATTCAATAATAGTCGGAAACGCATCGGGCTAGAAATAACACAGCCGGAAGTCCTGGAAGAGCCGAGACTTCTTTCTCTTTTCATTCGTCTCGTTCTTTTTTCACCGAGCTTTTCTTTCCAGATCAAATTGCTTCGAAGGACGGTACATTGCTGGCCCGAGGGATGAAAAAAAAGGTGTATGTGCAGTTAACGAAAGAATTTTTTGTATCGATCGAAAGGGAGTTATCTAGTTCTGGGTAACGACGACGAGGGCAAAGACGACGAACGAACAAACCGAGGAAAGAAACGACGAAAGAGCGTCTTCACCCTTTCGGTGGCTGGCTTGTTCAGACAACTTGCGAAGGTGAAGGTGGGAGAAAGGGCGAAGAATGGGGTTGAAGCAAAAGGCTTGCGAACGCGCTTATCAAAGAACACGCAGGAGAAGAAACTCCGGAGGTTCCTCTACCCTTACAATTTCTTCCTTCGGAACGTGAACTCTGTTCTCAAGAACTAATGACAGTTGAACGAAGCTCCACAATTCTGTTCGCCAACTTTTCGTGACTTCTGCGATCGTTTGGAACTTGAAGAACTGCAGACCTTTGGCGGATTTACTCGGTGAATGTCGTCTGCTGACGTATCGTAGTATCCAATTGCCATTGATATCCACCAATCACAATTCTAATCTTTGTCCACTATCATAAAAATAATAATTATTGTTATTAGTTTTTATAATCCTCTTTCGTGTAAGCGGATTTCCAATAAAATTCGATAATGCTCATTCATCAATTCATGATGTAATCGCGGGACATTTTGCCGTCAAGGAATCTCGTTCCAACTGTACACATCGATGTATTCGCAGACTTACGATCTCGTGATACTCCACTCGCGGGATTCTGTGATGCTGGTATTAAATTCACGTTCCGGCTCAGCCGAGATTCCTCCGGCTGATTCCGGGACCGGGCTTCGGGGATTAGTCAAAGATTAAGGCTGCCATTGCAATACGTATGCATATATTCGTAGGGTTCCATCCGATCCTCTCTATATAGATTGCATTCACGTATGTTAACTGGCACATTGACAGAAATAGTCGTCCGTGATGTACGTTTTTAGATAACGCTGCTCTTCTCAATCTTCCGGAGTCTGGATATACGGAGAAAGAGCTCTTTTCGAGTTTTCATCATATTCGTACCCAGCAATCATTTCATAAAAGTAGGTCATTCGTTCGTTCTTCGCTCAATTGCCTTCGAGATGTGTATAAAGTAGAGAAACGTGCACGACTCGGAACATTGATTACATACTCGGTACTCAATTTGATCTATCATGTTCTACCGGTAATAGCAACATTACGTATAATATGCTCGTACCGTACAATGTAATGGGAAACTTGAGAATATTGATATTAAAATCGAACTTCTCTCATCGTCAATTCCAGTCTCAAGTTCTAGGTCTCGAAGTAGGTGAATATTCCGTATGGGGCTTATATTCGTGAATGCCTGGATGGAGGTCGAAAAGTCCTATTGGGCACTGGAGGAGGTGCGCCGACTGTGCGCAGTCCCAAGGTTTATAATACATAAACTGACGTTTGCGGCGTGCACCTGACTGCCGGATCCCGATATCGTTGCTCCCTGGGCTGGCTCACGGGGTCCCGAAGGCAAAGTTTGATTAAATTTCACCATTTTACGAGAGCGAAGGGGAAGGGGGTTGAAGCGAGATTGAGGGACCAAGACCTACCTCTCGACCCCGCTTCACCCTTCTGGAGTTTATTACACAGGGACCAAGAGTGCCAGCGGGGAAGAATACGTATACAAGGTGTCCTGAGAATATCCGATGACCGTTGACTTGGTTGATTCTAGACAATCTTCGTACTCGAACTCCGTTTTTTGCAATTGAAATATTCACGAAAGTATATAAATTGAAGCTTAATTCTGGATTCAATTTGGAAGTAAACATTTTGATTTTTTCCAATTTCAAACACTATTTGTTTAAATTCTGTTGCAAATTTTTCTATATGGTAACCGGGGATTAACTCGAGAGATTGCTGGCAAGATTTTTGGGTCACCCTGTACATATTTCGTAGACATATATAGCACATATAAGTGAAGGATTGCTGGAAAGGAGGAAAAGGTACGTCAATGTCGAGTCGTGGTTAGGTTGCAGCGAGATTGTGGATTGGGCGATCGGGACCAAAGAAAAATCACGCAGAGTAAAATCGAAGCAAGGGATGCTGTGTTGCATCGACTCAAATCACGCGTCCCTCAATCCGCGGTAGTAAAAGGAACATACAAAGACGTTGTGTCGGTTGCTCAGCATTTCAAGCGCTTCTTCGGGATTGTCGCGAGACTCGATCTACCGGCATTGCTCCCTTGTGAGAATCCCTTCGAGTTTCATGCGATCTGTGTGCAGCATCTTGCTCGCATAGACTGCATCACACTTTATTTTTTATTTTTCTTATTCTTAGTGTCTTTCGTACTATTCTGTTTCTCCAAGATTTCAGCTCACAACTTTTCTATACGTTTACAACCTATCTTGCAAAAGACGTTTTGTCGTTTCTCGTATTTTTTCCAATTCTTTTCGTCAAAAAGGTTTTTCCTCGTACAACGTTTCAAATACTTTCTGGGTGATACGGAATATAGCAATAGTGTGAAAGGTATTGAGATACATGGGAATTTAGAACGAATATAAATATTTATAGAAACTGATCAAAGGCAGCGAAAAAGGTCGGCAAGACGGGATTATCCGTTGAAAAAGGACAAGATCGACCAAGAGAGTTAGAGGGAGAAAGGATGAGACATGTCTATCGTATCGTGCGCGATTCGCCTCGGAAATTTCCCACCGGAATTGCCGGACTCTGGTACGGTGACAGAATTCTTCTAAGGATTCGAAGACGATTTCGACTTTAGTCCCTAGGATCTCTATTGCTTTTGCTTCTGTTTCGAATCTCGTATGTATCTCGCCGTTTGCAATGTCCCACTGTGTTCTATTTCCTCTTGTCAACTCTATAGGGACTTGTCTCATCACTAAAGTAAAATTGCAACTCTAATTAATCCTCCTGCACTTTTGCACTATTTTGCTTTGAATTTTTATGATGATCAACACGAATGATGATCTTCATAGTGAAATAAAATTACAACTGAAAGTACTCCCACTACAGTTTTGCTCTCTTTTGCTCTGAATTTTCATGATGACGATAAATTCGAATCTCTCTTACATCAATGCTTACATCGTAGCTAATTCGAGGTTTAGCTCTAGCCTACAGGTACCTACATTAAAACTTACGTATAGCTTAGGTCTATACACAATAACACCGTTGACCAATTTTATCGCCCGACCGTTAGACATGCAAATTAGCTGCATACAAAACAAGTTAATGGAAAGCGGAAGCGATCGCGTTCGGGGCAGTAAGCCTGGTGGGCACCGTAACTTCAGAATTGGGAAGGGAGGTTGAGGAATATGGAAAACATATAAGAGTGAGGAAGCCAAAGCAGAAAAGAAAGAGACAGAGAGACAGAGGGTGAAGCGAAAGGGTTGCGTCGTTTGGTCATGCGATCTTGGAGCCCGCATTCTCACGACAACTTTCGCTTCTAAAGCAATATTAACATGCCGTTCGCGTGCCAATACTGCATATATATATGTAACATATATGTAGCACAGTTGCGAATATGCGCACACGTACAAAACACATGTGTATTGGATTTACAACCTCAGAGACGACAAAATATAATGAGTAAAAATTATCAGTACGCACGTGACGTCTGTTTGGAAATAATGTTCCGAAATGCACTAGTACATAAAAAAAATGTCAGACAGTCTCATGATGGAAACGTATATGAGCCTTCCTGATAATAATCAATGAATAGATTCTATAATTACACACATATATATATACTGATAGACATATATTGCTAGAGTTACCACAACCCAAAGTCTGTTGACATCGATTCACTGGCGAGCGCCTCAGCGAAATCGCGTTATAGCCTCGACTTCCTACCAAATCAGTACGTGTAATGCCAAGCCGATTAATTCTGGCAGGGAAATGTCCGTCGGCAACGATAATGCAACTATTATGTCTGTGGTTATCCTTCAAATCATAGTTGGCTCACTTAACCCACGCGATGGTCCGTCAAGGTAATCCCGAATCCAAAGTTTACCTCGTCTTTGCCCTATCTTCTCTCTGCCTATCTAACTATCGTAGCATATATATGCATATACATGTATAGTATTTACATAGAATGTAGAGTTTTGTGATTTCTCTTCCACGTGGAAATAATTTGTGGTTTAACATATTTAGAAAATATCTGAAATTATCTTACGAAACGTAATTTTTTGATTGAAATTAAGTGCCCACTTTCCTGATTAGTTAATACATTTATATTCTCGTCTCAAGAGTAACTCAACAAAATGTAAAATATTTTCTCGATGCTTGATATTATAATATAAAGTTTGACAAGTGTATAATTATAGCTATATATAGCGATACTCGGAAAAACTTTTACTTTGCTTTTCGTTCGTTCATTAAATA
>JABMBT010002700.1:0-10047 GCA_018906895.1 Odontocolon sp. PSUC_FEM 10030002
TCGTGGACGGAGAGAAGAAAAATGTAAATTATATGTATTTTTTTAAAATGTAAAATATTTGTAGATATTGCAGTTTTTGTAGTTTTACGATGGAAATACGTCGAATTACTTCATGACGCATTATTTTTTGCAAAATTACCGTTGGAAGGACTGAGTTACATCGAGGCAAAGTAATATTTGCAATTTTCTTTTCTCCGTGTGAGGAAAGACTATCGGTGAATAGAAAGACGCAACGTTTTATAGTTTAATAGTAGTTTAATAGTTTTAATATTACAAATTGTTAATTCTACTTTGCGTCGAGTAGCGAGAAATTCATAGTAATGAAACGGACGACACGAAAGAGTGGATGAAAAGGGAAAAAAATGATGGGAGTCGGTTGAAAGATCAGAGGGCGTGAAAGACTCGGCTGACAAGCTCGACGAGGTTTTTTATTACCGTAATACAGTGATGAAGAACTGAAGATAAAGTGTGCGGAGAATAAATAAATATAAATTAGAGCGAAATAGATAGGAGAAAACGAATAATGATGCTGTGAGATTATGGACACGGGGATAAAGGGAAATAAGAGCTAAGAAGAGAAATAAATATTAATGCGTGCAGTAAATCTTTGGCAACAATGTCGAGCGTGTTTGCTAATTAAGTTGTTGCGCGCTCGCACCCCGCGAGAGATAATTGAAACATCAAGGAATTATTATATGCGCAGCGCTATGTTTCTCCTGCTGCGAATTTACCAACGAAAACCCGTAGTCAGTTTTCGCCATATCTCGTTCTCCTCTTTATTGCCATCTCGGAGAATCGCTAGAAGAAACGAGCAATTATATATATGACGAGGCTTAACGTCGAGTCGAGAGAGCTTGCGAATGAGCGAATGCAACGAGATGAACGAATGCATTGAGATGAGAGATCCGCGGTACACACTGTCATAAATCAACGAGTATCCTCGGTTCTTCGTCATTGTAACGCCACAACCCAAGTTTGCACAGTAAAGACTCATCCGCTGCTGGGAATTCTGTACCAATGCAAAGTATATAGAACACCGGTCAACTTCACCGTGCGAATTCGATGTACATGTATGCACATATAAGTTTATGGGCAGCTTACACATATATGTAGATGCGTACTTATAATATCCGAGCTCGCAGTTTTCATATAAAATTACTGACTTTTTACGCTTATCTCGCCCACATCCAACTGCAGTTTCTTCTCTTATTTATTTGCCATGTAATGCGAACGAACGACGAAACAAGTCGAGATAAATGGAGTTGCTTTGAAGTGCACGCGAGTCCGCTTGAGATTTTACAGACGCAGGTGCGGAGTTGAAAAGATATTCTCTCGTTAGACTAAAACGTCATGCGATTAAAAATAGAAGAATAAAAATATAATAAAGTCACTGGAACGCATGCGAGACGAGCGATGAAATTTGCATAGAATGAGCGTTTGGGTGTCCAAATTGAAACGCAACTAAAGTTTCGCCGGGGAGAGACCTCGGTGAGAAATAAAATCAAAATTAACTCTATAGCCAATGTGAAAAATTTCAGTATTTTTGATATTTAACATAGATCTCTTCAGATCTCCAAGAAAACTCCATGTTATTCGTAATTAGCAGAAAATTTCTGATCGAAGGAACCAAAAAAACACTTTGTAGACGACAAAAAAAAAGTTGTCGCTGAAACGCCCAATTCTTGAGAAATTATATTTTTTTTACTTTTAGAGTGTTTTTGATCAGGATTTTTCTGTTGATTACAAATAACACAGAGATTTCCTCAAAAACTGAAGAAATGTATGATAAAATAAATAATACTAAACATTTTCCCCATTTTTCCAATCGAATCTGTACTCGAAACTCTGCAGGTACTTAAAGATATAGAAGAATTCGTGATGAGCGAACAAACATTTTTTTTTTCTCAAATTCCAAAAAGCACTATAGGCAAGCAATGCAGTGCTACTTGACTTCAAATACAGTTCCATGGAATAGTTTTCTATAAAAAGTACAGGATTTCCATTTTTTTTTTCAACTTTTCACATTCTGTTGCATTATTCGAGTTTGATTTTCTACAGCAAATAAAGTCTTTCGAGCTGCTGTAGTACAGTTGGTGAAAGGATTTCTCGACAAGGATATTCCCAAGCTATACCCAAGGGAGATTCTCGAGTACTGGGCATGCGTAGTTTCTCCTTTATACTGTACAGTATGGAAATTGAGGTTTCACTGCAGAATCACACGAGAACGCAACTAGGACCAAACTTTGAGCACTGCAACGTGAAACGTAGAGTAGGTAGTAAACAGAGTACCAGAGATATACGATCGTGCAGTGAACTACGGTTCTCAGTCCAAGCTTTTCTATCCCCCGAGGGAGTCGTACGTTTAGGATGAAATTCTTGGCGGTTTGTCAGAACTCGATAAATAATAGTTACCTGAGTTATCGTGCGTGTACGTACGGACCAAGGACCAGGTGGATTTGACTTGAAAGTCTTAAACGATGAAACCGTAAACCTCGACAGAAAAATGAATACCATACAAAAAAAAAAATTCTTTTATCGAAAATAATGGAGCCTATTTCGAGAATGAAAGTCCGATCATCACCGACGATCAGTAGTGGATAGTAATCTTAACGCTTATTCCGAGAATCTCGACGAGACTAGAGAAACGTAAGAACGAATGAAAAGAAGGCGATCCTGACCGCCACAAAACAGATCCCTTCCGGAATGCCCGAGGGACTCGTTCACCATTCTATGCTATCGAAAAGCGTCCACGCTATACATATAGACCACCAGCAACAGCAATTCTGATAGAAGCAGAAGGAGCACACAGACCTTCCCTGTTTTGTGAGTTTTTCTTCTCTCAGGCACACCTCTAAGACCTCGACGAGTGCCGAAGTCTTTACGGCCCGTAAAAGAGGGATGAAAAAAAAAAAAGAAACGAAAACGATGAAACGTGTAATCTACTAAAATCTGGGACGTATAGGTACATACATATATATACATAGAGCTGTATAAGCCATGCGGTGGTGATGATACTGATGATGGCTGGACCGCGTGAATCTTGAGGAAACAGAAGCGGGGATGCCCATCATTTTTACGATCGGTCGGCTCTCGTCACGCCTGTCGCTCTGAGCGGGTGCAATTCAAGATCTTCCGCGCGAGAGGAGGCCCGACGGAAAGGACAAGTGGAAATCCACGTACAGTTGACGTCAACGAGAAGACGAGTATCAGAATATTCAGCCCGAGCTTGGAATAATATTTTACGAATTGGCTGCTGTAAGAGTAAAAAGGCGCGAGAGATGAAAATAAGACGAAAGCAAAGAAAAAGATTGAAAGGATAAGAAACATTCAATGGATGGGGTAAAACGTTACGTAAAAGGATCTTTTCGATTCTATCGAATATATATATGCATCCGATATTATTCCATCGTTATAGTGGCGCCGAAAGGTCCTTCCCGCTTCTTGCAAGGTTTAAAGAAAAGGGGTCAACTATATATATATCCTGCGATAAACAAATCTCGAATCGTTTCGTTTAATATTTTAGGACGATAAAATAATCCTTCAATTTCGAATTGGATCCTGAATTTAATATCATCGTATAAGGCGGTGTCAGAGGGATTGTATAATCGGGGGAGTATATATTCTTGTACCAAGTGGAGAGTCTTAGACAACGTAACGTACAGACTCGTTTGTGAAGGCTGTACGAGAGTTATTATATATGTAGCGAAACCGTCACGAGCATTTATCGAAGGAACGAACGTGAAACGAGCGCGAGCGATATCGTAGAGACGCCGGACTGTCTGCTGATCCGCTCTGGTCGCCTCGCCGCGACTACGACGGGGCGAATCGAGAGATACAGAGTGGAAAAGCGAGGGAATGATAAAGAGCCAAGATAGATAGGAAAAACAAGAGAGACCGCCTTAAGAATATCGCACGGTCGAGCGAGCGAGACGGGAACGTCGACGATGATTAGGCAATGACCGAGACTGCGTCACGTGTCTCATCGCTATACATAGATCACGATATATACAACACTGTGCACACGGCAATGGCACGCGGTTACAATATTCATCATTATAAGCTGACGCGTTCGTATTATACGGCGAGCTGTGTGCGACGGGCACGCGACACCTTCCACGTAAACCTTTTTTTCCGATATACAAATCAGCAAATTTAGAATACATGTGACGATTTTAAGTCGAGGACTTGTAAGAATTTACCTTTTGCGAAGCGGGCTCGATTATCGCTGATATAAAAAACTAGGCTAATAATGCTGACGGTCATAGTTAACGTTGAATCAGTCGTGAGTATCAGACAGCAATCGATGTAGCAATTTCTTTGAAATTTACTCCAAGTATACTCAACACTATATATGTATAGTTTGTAATAGAATTTAATAGACTGCGTGGCTGAAACGACTCTTCCTCTCTCTAATCGACTAGTCGTTGTATGTATTATAAAAAAAATGATGTAAGTATCGAGGTGGCTTGTATTCATTAGTGTTGGTGCTCGCTACCATTGGCTATTGACCTTGGTCGATTAACAAGTAGTTATCTCGAGAAAAAGTAACTTTATTGGCGCTACAAGGGCTCTTATAGTATAGCGATACTGTGATCTGGTAGTCGTATCGTCATATGACTTCCCCAAGCGATCAAGAAATACTTACGTAAGTATATTTCCGTTTGCATACGTGATTTCTCTCACGACAGCCATGCGAGTCCAATATAGCAGATTCGTTAACGCGTGGTGCGCGTGGTTGACTCGTTACGCTTGTCCTCTGATCGTCAATTTTCATAATTCCTTTCAGGTATTCCGCATACGTGCGTTTATGCACATAGATGGATGACGATGCATGATCTATACTGATCTATGGATCTATTAATAATGTATTAATAGAAAATCTCACTAATGTGATATATATATCGTGATTGTGTTATCGACATGTGAGAGATTTATTGAATCAGCATTGACAACCTCATCAGTTCTATAGAGACGATATTCTTAAAATGTATGTGAGGAAATGTTTTAATCGATTGATTTAAAACTATTTGTGTGTACTGATATGATCGAATGATTACTTATACAGATTTTCACGTTTTTTCGACATTTCTCAATTATTCTGGGTTTCTCGTATCTTCGTAATTAGCGAAAAATTTCCGATCCGGTTAGACCTTAACATTCCGATAAAAACAAAAAAAAAATTGACTAGAAAATCGGTCAAAGAGAAGATTGAAAAATATCGAAAAGAAACGATGCGTTGACTAACCAACTGTCAAACTCTCCAACTTTCGAAATATCTCGAAACTCCAATCAATGATCTGCTGTAAAAGTATATAAATCTCAAAAACAAACAGTTTTTTCGACTTTTCTCAACTAATATCCCTCGAAGCTGCGCGCTAAAAGATTCGTGCAAATCTCTTTGTACGCATTCAAATTATGTTGATTTATTTATGTTTTCTTTACTCGTGTAGGGACGTTTGATGGAAAGATCGAAAGGAAGAGAGGGGATAATTTTTCAGAGATCCTCGAGAGGAATTCATGGACCAATCGAACCAGGTGACGATAATCGAACTTGATCATGAAGAAATTCATTCTGGCTCGTAGAATGTGCAGACTCCTTTCCCTTTCATTCTTCCTTTGTGCTGAATCCCTCGTGTACGTAGGTACAAGGTATAAGGAGCCCCGTTTCGATCCCAGCATCAAGACCCTCGTCGACGAGTCCAGCGGCACTATAATCATCAGTTTCTGCGGAACTTTTGTCGGTCGATTCACGAGAGACTCTTGTTGTGCTTGTGCATTCGTTTTTCTCATAGTTTCCCCTCGCCCCGCTCTCTTTCCTGTAATTCCCGCCTCGTCGCGCACTTTTTCCAGTACAAGAGAAGTAAAGAAGGGAAAGGAAAAAAATCTTTTCCAGGTATATACCACGTCGGTTACTGCGAGAGGAAATAGAAAATTATCAACCCTCAGCGGCTGATCTTTTAGAGAAACCCCTCTTGGCTATTTTCCCTCGGAAAAATAATGAGAAAAACTCGACTGATTCTAGCCGAGAGAATAAAAGCAGCTTTTCATCCATCCATTTTACTTCCGTCTCGTCGATTACAATTACGAACTTTGAGGGTGAATTAACCGTCAATCCAGCTATCAAAGAAGAAGGCAAAAAGAAAGACGAACAAAAAAAAATGAAGGGACATATTTTCAGGTAGTACAACGTATATGCAATATTAACGTATACTATGAGCATTTAAATGTTGAGAAGTTTCTTGAAAGCTCGGTGAACCGAAGAGATTTATGAACTCTGCTAAATTTCCAATCTGCTTAGGCATCATTGCATCACTTTTATCATCCGGTTTTTGCCAAAGTAATTTAAAGATATTTACGTCTATTTTCATGTTTATAACATAAACCAGTCTCTCGATTTGGCTCGTAATCACAGCAAAAAAAAAAAGAAATGAAAAAAATTAAATTTCAAAGGAAAATGCAAGACGCAAGATTTCCGGGGCACGCGAGATGCTTCGCTCAGCTGTATCTGGTGTTCATACGTATACGTATATATACACACAGATACATATATATGCTACGGTTACACTATACAACGCACGCTCTCGCGCGTGTACTTCAACCCACGACACTAAAAACAGCGGTTACGTGTCCGGGAAATCCAAAGCCCTTGGCATCGCTCCAGAGTAAGACGAACCTCTCTCACTCAGTTCGCTCTGCTGGCATTCTTTTTCCCTTCGTTCATATCCCTCTAACCCAGTGAACTCCGGTTGAAGCCTCGACGGGCTGGAACGGTCCAGAAAAGCAGACGAAAGCTACTTTAGAACAATTGGACGTCGACAGAAAGAATCTTCGACGATTCTTTCAATCGTAAGACCACACACACACACACACACAATACGTTGCAATAACGTGCATATAAACTTTTGAAGAAACGCTGCGGGTTAACGGACCGATGGAAAAGTTTCGGAAGGCGAATAAGGTTACAAGGAAGTGCGAGGCAAGGGGAACTTTAGGGTCTTCAGGGTGATCGAATACTTTCGGGGGTCGTACATCTATATATATGACAGATATAGAGAAGATGGAGCGAAAGTGAGAGGATGTGAGAAATCAGCTTTCTGCGGAAGAACTGCAAGAGATGGAAGTAAGGTAACAAGCCTCGACGAATAAAGATAAAGAAGCAGAACACAGAGAGGGACTGCGAAAGACTCGTTAAATTTCAAAAAAGGAAAACCTATCTCTTCATCCTGAACCCTATTTAAGTACATAACTTGCTATGAGAGCTAACGAACGCGAAAACTGCCTCCACAGACGAATTGCATTTAATCTTGAAGTCATAAAAAAGACGAGTAAATAGTGTTTCTGTACTTCAATATAGTGAATGGCCCATGGAACATATTTCAGAAAAAAAAAGATATAATTATATGCCAATAACTGTAGAGAATGATCGAGATTTCGAGGACCAATCACTGTATGGTTGACTTTATATAGTACTTTCATGGCAATCGGACTGTGGCACGCTCGACGAGAGAGGAAGAGTAGTTCCCTTCACCGACCCATTAAGCCGTAGGAAACGATCGTAAACCATTTTCCGGGAAGTCGCGTGCTCGCGTGGCTCAGGAAGCCTCATCGTATCGTTATAGTACACTGGCTATATGTCCTTTGCTCAAGAGCTGAGAAGGATGGAACGGGGACAAAACGGGTATACCGAGATAATGCAAGGAAAAAGAGAAAAGTAAGAAAAATGTCGTGAAAACAATTAAACAACGAGTCGTTGTTAATTTGTTGTAATTTTATAAACATTTGTAAATTTTTCAAAAGTTTCGTAGCATCCTCGAGTGGATGATAGGCGAGAGTGAGAGAACTTCGTTAAAAAGGAACGAATAAAAGTTTTCATCAGTGTCACTGTGGGAGTGGTCATCTTTTATTCATTCGGTTAACATCAACACCTCAAAAGCAGGAACGAGTGGAGTTTCGATGATTCGAATTTGCTGGCGAGATGGTTTTGCATCAGAAGCTGGAATAACAAAAGAGTAAAGAACAAAGAGGAAATATAGATGAGGGTGGTGTAGAGAGACGAGAATGCAGAAGAGACGAGCAACGAGAGGTGAGACGAGATGAGAAACGAAGAGGAGCGAACGAACGAGCAAACACCCGAGAGCGTCAAAAGAATTTGTTACGCGTTCGTCCGTGGTCCGATGGACACGCGTTCCAAATTATACGCGCGAGACCGCCGTCGCCGTTGCTCGTTCGGCTATCGCGCTTTGCCAAAAGCCGTCCGGAGTTATTGCACGAAACATAAAAAAAACGTAAAAAAAATATGCACGTATAGAAAAATAATGAAAATGGTAAAAGACCAAATTTTTGAAGGGAAAAAAGTTTGACGAACCGTACAGTGAATGTTTGCGTAGTATATACATTTATATATATACTATGTGAACTTACAGCCTGTATCTATATAGTTAATATAATTTGGCCAGGGCGGGTCGTTTTAAATTTGGTTCTTGTCTATTTGCGGGAATATAATTATACTTGCGATATTTTTTAGTTTAACCGGCTGCTCTTTGTCGTCGCTCTCATACGTTCAGAATTACAGGAAAAAATAAATTCATCGCGTGAGTTTATCTCAATTTTTTTCGCTATCACGTTATCTGTTAGGCTTCTCTGATAATTGTTACGTTGATTATGATCGAACGGTCGAGAGTGGAATAAATTGCTCTCGCTGTAGATGAGGCACAAGCCATCACGAAGATGGAATCGGATAAAGCAAGTACATACCTAATTGGATCGGGTCTATTATAAAGCAATGTTGTATAGTACAAAACGAACGGTCAGGCAGAGTGAATGTGCCGACGGTAATTTTCCGTTCAGCCTTATACGGAACAGGGCCGGAAAACGTTTCGACCCCGATGTATTTCCAAGAACAGCGGTAGTTAATCGTCTCGGGCCTACAGTGTTCGCCACCAACAACGCGATTCCTAAGTTTACGTAACTCTATGCGTTTAGTTTGCGATTACGAAATTTTGCGTTTAACGCGCGACACAACGGCAAGAAGAAATAAATGTGCTATTCATGTTTTGTGCATCATTTTTATATTTCTTTGGAATATTGTTCTATTTATATTACTCATAAAATTAAACGAGTCTGCTACTAGAGAAAGCAAATAAAAAAATGACTATCTCGCTTTGAGCTTTTTCTTGAGAAGTCGATGAGGCTGCGGATAAAGTGAACGAAGCGAAAGGGCTAATCGGCGTTGAGAGGAACGTAGGAGAGAGGGAATTCACAACCCGTCGATAGCTTTAAGGCGAAGCGGATTATTCGTTTCATTCATTCGTCTCGACGATTTTCTTTCAGCGCACTGAGCCACAGTGCCGACGGAGGTAGACGACAATTTTTTTTTTCTTTTTTTTAGTTTCGAGCTCCCTGGTGAAACGATCAGCGTAAGTGACGAATGGCATAGAGGAAAACGAAAGAGGTAGACGCGAATTAAACTCCGTCCTGCTTTTGGCGTTTTCCTTTTAAACTTCTACCATTCTATTGTTTTTTCTTATTCGTGACATTTTTTTGGATCTTTCTCATTGTACTCAACAGTATAAACGATTAATTATGAAGATTATTACCGGTCTCGTGTTTTATCCCAATGAGGTCGATTAATTAATCGTCGAATTAATTTTAACAAAAGTTAGAAGCGAAGGAAGATCCTTCAAGAAAAGTATGGAAGGCAGCATGCTGGATGCTGTGGTGACTATACATACGATGATCTTTCACTTCGGCACAGAACATCAGCTTTTTACCTCGGATTTTCTACGAACAACCTTGGAACCAGCTGTCTGTCAAAATCGTATAATCCTGCCGCTGCTGCAGCACAGCATCCTTTGGCTCTTTAAATTTCCGACCTCTTGCCGTGTCTCTCCATCTGCCACGGGGCACGTGGTATACCCAAGAAAATAGAAATGGACGTACTTTACTGCGTTATTAGACAGAAAAGAATTTCCCTCCAACCACCTTCATTTCATCGCGTTTCTCTATATATATTTAATCATGAGGAATTTATCGATTAATTATTATTAA
>JABMBT010002711.1:0-10046 GCA_018906895.1 Odontocolon sp. PSUC_FEM 10030002
TGAAGAACGCAGATTATCAAGACAACAATATCACACTTAATTCAATCATTTTTCTTACTTTAACAATTATACCAATGTTGAATTCAAGATATCTTTAGCATAAAAATTTTCAACCTAAGACTTTCTTGACTTAAGTAAATCTATCTTGTGAAAAGTAATTTTTTCTCTAAGTGTATTAAGATTTCATATGAACGTAGGTTGAGACGATACATCGGGGGAGTCCATACCATAAGCCTAAAAAATCTTCAATATAATAGTAGGATATGAATCTCTTGGTCGCTGGTATTAATTTTTTTCCACACAGTCAATATACATGATAATTTTTTTATTTTAATGAATTTTCACAAAATACATAGCATAATGTGTTAAGAAATGTTACAATCACAAAATATTCGAATTAATTTTGTTTATGAAGAGGAAAATTCACACTGGCTGTATTTTCCACCCAGGTAGCATATCTGCAGATTTCCTTCTACAGATGTTTCCACCATTTGACGAAATTGTTCTTCATCTTCATGCAATGCTTTAGCAATCCTCATAGGAAGAAACGTTGAAAACTCATTGTTGAGTTCAACGAGAATTTGTTTTCCGAATTTCGTGTTGATCTTCTTCATTTCGGTGACTTTGTATTTTTGCCCAACATTCAAATCCGTCAGTTTTCGTACAGGCAAGAAAGCATCAAGACGACTGATTTTGTTGATTTTTGAGAAGTCCATTCTGTTGTTGTTGTTGTTGTTAAACGTTTAGTTTGGAAAGTCTTCTCAATAAATTATCAATTTCACTTTTTGATTGAATGAGTCTTTTTATATCTTGAATTTCTTTCAAGAATAATTCAGTTTTCACATTCAATATTTGTCTTTTTTTTCTCAATAAATTATTAATTTCACTTTTTGATTGAATGAGTCTTTTTATATCTTGAATGTCTTTCAAGAATAATTCAGTTTTCACTTTCAATATTTGTCTTTCTTTTCTGAAGTCTCGCATCAGTATGATGGTTCAATCTTGACTGACTAAAGTGATGTTCAAACGTGCTTTTATACAACTCCCACTTCTCTAGAATATTCCAATGTAAAACCATCCCTGAAAAACAATTCTGAGAACTCTAATATCGTATTACCCTTCTACAATCATCCTTAAGGAGTTCTGAATAATAATTCTAAGAAATATACCACCAGCGCTGAAAAAAACTGCGTTCAATTTTTTCCTAGAATCCTTACTAGTCTAGATGTTACTATATAAAGTCCATCTGCGGTGCATCCTAATCATTATTTCTCAAATATCTAACGAGTAAAGTTCAGTGTGATATATACGAAAAAAATGGAGTCAGAGAAGTGTTTGGAATTAATAAGCCTTATGGAAAATGCTTATAAGCGGTTGAAAAATGCACCATACAAAGAAATAGAAAAATGGATAAAATTTGGAAGTCAAAACATTAGACTACTTAATAAAATTTTGAAAAAACCGAATTTAACATGTGGAGAAAAAACAAAAATTCAAACAACAATTTCACTGCTTAAATCATTGAGTGAAAAGTTCAATGCACAACAGCGACACGGGGGAAGTATTGGAGTAAAGAGTAAAATATCCGATCGAATTCGTTGGTACGATCAAGAATCCACCTTTCATGGACGCATACGAACTGGCGCAATAGTGAATCTGATTCATAAAGATTTGAAATCATTTTTAAATGATGCAAAAACAACGACCGTCAAGAGGCTGAAGAACGTGGTTAAAAAAGAGGGAAATTTAAAAGTTAACGTTGTGTTGGCTTGTAAATTTTTCGTAACCAAGAACGGGGAAATGATTGAAGAAACGAAATTCTTTAATACGAAAAATGAAGCGATCCTCCTAACAACAGACATTAAGGAGTGGTTTGATGAGAATATAATCGATCGCTTGCTCGTGAAAATTGAAGATTTTCAAGAACGTGATTCAGGGTGGTCGTTGCGTGAGATCATCAATTTAGTGATTAATATAAACAAGTATGAACCATTGCGTGGTGGTCTTTCCACATATGTCCAACTACCTGAAGATATACAAAAGAAAAAGGCGGTAGTAAATGTACAAAACAGAGATGAATTCTGTTTTCTGTGGGCTGTCACATCAGCACTGTATCCAGCTGATAACCATGTTGATAGACCAAGTTCGTATCCCGCCTATAGCACAGTTTTAAATTACGATGGTATACATTTTCCAATTGCCTTAAAAGACGTTTCTAAATTTGAAAAAATGAACGATTTATCGATAAATGTATACGGTGTCGAAAAATCTAGTAAGAAAAGTGAAATAGTTCCACTGTACTTGAGCAAGCATAAATCTGATAAGCCTAAAGTACACCTTCTAATGGTAGAATCAAATGTTGGTATGGAAGTTGAAGATGAAGAAAATTTTCAACCAATTTATCATTTTGCTTGGATCCGTAGTCTGTCACGTTTGCTAAGTTCACAAGTGACTAATTATAATCAACATACATGGTTTTGTGATAATTGTTTAAATCATTTTTACCTTCAAAGATCATTTGAAAAGCATAAAGAAGACTGTTTGAGTATTAATAAGATAAAAATGGTACTACCAAATGAGGACAACAAGATGTTAAGTTTCAAAAATTATAGATATAAAGAAGATGTACCATTTGCCGTGTATGCTGACTTTGAATGTCTTCTCGAACCGACCGGAAACGAAGCGCAATGTCAAAAGCATATTCCGCACAGTGCTGCGTATTACCTAAAGTGTGCCTTTGACGATTCTTTATCAAAATTTGAATTAAAACGTGGACCTGATTGTGTAGAATGGTTCATCAATCAATTATTAGAAATAGCTCAAATGGTAGATTTTTACGTGAATAGAATTGTACCCATGACACCGCTCACCCGTGAAGAGAGACAGGAA
Organism: Odontocolon sp. PSUC_FEM 10030002; assembly: GCA_018906895.1. Classification (NCBI taxonomy): domain Eukaryota; kingdom Metazoa; phylum Arthropoda; class Insecta; order Hymenoptera; family Ichneumonidae; genus Odontocolon; species Odontocolon sp. PSUC_FEM 10030002. The sequence goes on from JABMBT010002711.1 coordinate 2,890, forward strand.
TTTGACAATGTGACACAATGTCACATTTGTGAAAAATCCTTTAAGGTCATGGATGTGAAACACCGTGACCATTGTCATTTTACTGGTAAGTATCGCGGTGCTGCACACGAAGGATGTAATTTAAATTATACAAAGTCTCACAGCATCCCAATAGTTTTTCACAATCTTTCGGGTTATGACTCACATTTTTTTATTAAACCATTAGCTACACAATTTGATGGCAGGATAAATCTCCTTCCTATCAATAAGGAGAAATATATTTCATTTACAAAATACGTCGAAGGTACAAAAGTAAATCTTCGTTTTATCGACTCATTTAGATTTATGACGAGCAGTTTAGAAAAATTAGCTTCATACTTGAATGATGTTGATAAAAGCATTACGCGTTCCCATTGTAATAGTGCAAAGGAATTCGAATTGCTCTCGAGAAAAGGAGTATTTCCCTATGAATACGTAGATAGTTGGGATAAACTTAATGAGGAACAGTTACCGTTGAAAACAGATTTTTATTCAAAATTAAACGATGAGACAGTTTCTGATGAGGATTATATGCACGCTAAAAAAGTTTGGGATACATTTAATATCAAATCATTGGGTGAATTCTCGGATCTTTATTTAAAAACCGATGTTTTACTCTTGACAGACATTTTTGAAAATTTTAGACACAACTGTTTCTCAACATATAAATTAGATCCTCTGCACTATTACACAGCTCCGGGACTTGCTTTTGATGCAATGCTCAAATGCACAGGCGTTGAGCTTGAGCTTCTTACCGATCCCGAGATGCTCTTGTTTATCGAGAAAGGTATTCGAGGTGGTGTATCACAATGTTCCAATCGTTATGCTCAAGCTAATAATCGTTATATGGGTACAGATTTCGATCCGAGCAAAGAGGAATCGTACCTAATGTATTATGATGTAAACAATTTATATGGTGCAGCTATGAGTCAACATCTTCCGTTTGGCTCTTTCGAGTGGGAACATGAGCCTGTAGATGTTTCTAATATTCCCGATGATTCTCCTGTAGGATACATTTACGAAGTAGATTTGGAGTATCCTCAGGAGCTTCATGAAACACACAAAGATCTTCCTCTATGCCCAGAACATTTTGTGCCTCCTCACAGTAAACAATCAAAATTAATGACAACTCTTTTACCGAAAAATAAATACATTATTCATTACAGAAATTTGAAACAATGTTTAAATCTAGGCATGAAATTAATAAAAAATCATCGAGTATTAAAATTTAAACAGGCACCGTGGCTTAAAAAGTATATTGACTTGAATACCGAAATGAGAAAAAAATCAAAAAATGAATTTGAAAAGAATTTTTTTAAACTAATGAATAATGCGGTATTTGGTAAAACAATGGAAAATGTGAGGAAACAAAAGGACGTTAAACTTGTGACAAAGTGGGAAGGTAGATACGGTGCGAAGGCTCTAATTGCCAAACCAAATTTCCATAGTTGCACAAGTTTCGGCAATAATATGGTGATCATAGAATTGAATCGTGTTGAAGTACATTTCAATAAACCTATATATACCGGGTTTTCTATACTCGATCTATCAAAAATTTTCATTTATGAGTTCCACTATAATTATATAAAACAAACATTTGGCAATCGAGCAAAATTAATGTATACCGATACCGACAGTCTTTTGTATAATTTTACCGTACCCGACATTTACGATTATATCAAACATGATTTGTCCAAATTTGACACATCCGATTATCCATCAGACAATATTTATAGAATTCCGTTAGCGAATAAGAAAGTTCTCGGTTTAATGAAAGACGAGAATAATGGTAAAATAATGACTGAATTTATCGGACTACGAGCAAAATTATATGCATTTAAAACTCTAGGCGAGGATAAAGATAAGAAACGAGCTAAAGGTGTCAAAGGATCTACCTTGAAAACAATACAGTTTGAAGACTATAAAAATTGTTTGTTAGAAAATGAAGATCTAGTCAAAATTCAGTATTTGATTCAGAGCAAGAAACATGAAGTACATACAATTAAACAATCAAAAGTAGCACTGAGCTGGAACGACGATAAACGATTAATGTTGACGAATTCAACTGATACCCTTCCATGGGGATATTCCAATAATGTATAATAATGTATAATATTGTAAAAACCGTATAATTGTAAAGACTGAATAAATACGAAGCGTAAAAGGAAATATAACGTTTTCTTATTACAACAGCTGCTCCGAGAGGAGTATGACACTGACCTAAGAATTCTGTTTATATAAACAAATGATACGCGGGCACCGGCGTCTATCTGTTTACGAAAGACAGAGTGACCCAAAGAGAGTAGGATTTCAGTGGATATAGGTGAAGGACGATGCATCGGAGAAAAAGAAATCAGCTGACCAGCAAAATATATATTTTAATCTTCATTACAAAGATTTTACATAAAAGTATTTATTAAAAAAATATTACAAATTAGATTTACTTATCCAACTATTGTGTGACTTGTCAAATCCTAACCATTTTACAAACAGCTTGTTTCCACGTTTTTTCAATATTTTCTCCACGAGATAAATATCTGGAGACTCGACTTTATCAAGTTCTTCCTGATAGAAGCCTCCTTCAATCGGTTGATTCTGATAATCCACAAGTTTGTACGTTATAGGATCGGTATTTTTTACTTCATTAACGGTGAATATTTCCGTTGTCCAGTTTGGTGTGTAACCTTTCTCGAAAATATGCTTAAACTTACTGATTCGAACTTTATCACCAACCTTAAACTTTATTTTAAGTGTTCGATTTACTTGATAATTTCCATAGATATAGTAACGAAGATGTTTCTCATTTTGAGCTGTAACATCTTTCGGTTTCATTTTAATAGTACGATGTTTACTATCATTATAGGTATTTATCAAGTTGGGTAATATATCTATCCACTTGTAAGTACCACGCAAGCTGAACTGCTTCCACATTTTATTCTTTAATGTACGATTAAAACGTTCACATATAGATGCTTTCATATTACTAAACGTAGAGTACAATTTAATATTATAATGTTCCAACAGAGTTTTGAATTCACTGTTATAAAATTCTTTGCCTCGATCAACGTGTAACTTCTTCGGTACACGACCCTTCACAAGTACAGATTTCATCGCTTTCGTTACATCTTTCCCATTCTTGCTTTTTGTTGGTACAGCCCATGCGAATTTTGAAAATATATCAATAATCGTCAGCAGGAATTTGTAGCCATTGTTGTTGCGTGCGTACGCTGACATATCCACAAGATCAGCTTGCCATGTTTCATCCAAACCACGAATCTTTACACGACGATGTGGATAATTTTTTCGAGCTTGTCTATGAAGCTCTTCGACTAGCGCTTCCTTCTCTTTGTTCATGTTCTAGTTTAGTCAAACGCCCGTCCAAATTGGAAATAACTTGTGAATTGCGCAGTACTAATTCCTGTCCAGTTTTATTATCTATATCAAGACGTTTTAATTCTTCTCTCAGACTCGATTCAAGACCTTGGAGCATTAATTTACTATTTTCACTATTGGAATTAATCGTTCCCAGTGCTCTCAGTTTGTCTTCCACGTGAGCAATGAGCTGAGAATTTCGAAACGTTAGATCTTGTAGTGTCTCGAAGTCGATACGATGCGCCTTCAAACTATTTGTAAGCTCAGACTCGAGACCGTGAACCATTATATCACAATCATCAATGCTACTTCGCAGAGAGGATGTGATATTATATACAAGCTGAACCTCCTGTTCTATAGCATTTCGCATCACTTTCGCAGAAATAGCATCATTTTCCTCTACAGGATCGGCGACATTGCAGAGTCTCTTATTATCTATGTCATACTGACCATCTGGGGTGAATTTAAATCCTACACCAGGTGGACCACGACTACCTGGAAGACCGCTCTTAATTCCGCTTTTACTTGTCAACTGACGTCCAAACACATCGACGCTCATGGTTGAAATGATACTGAACAATATTTGTGAACCTTAATAAATAATTTCAGCCTCACGTAATTCCTCAATAATAGAAATAATTTCATTGGTGTGACTTGTGTTACCAGCTGTCTGAGAGCCAATGAGCAATCGTAATCGATCTACTAATTCATTCGGATCATCCCAATAAACATAATCCATTTTTCTGTTTTTCCTCGCAATCATATAACGCGGTAAACCTTTTCCCGATTGATACGATCGTCTCTTTTGTGATTTCATCGGTGAATTGATAATATTTGCAATTATATTTTTAAATTTAGCTGATCTATCTTCACGAATGGCACCTTCAGTGTTGTAATTTTTTCGAAATGCACTCGTCGAGTTGAGGATTTTACGATAATTCTTCATATCATCTGGAGTTACAAGGGTTTTATCGGGTAATTTCTTAAACATTAGTTCAAGTAAACCCTTAGTTTGTTGATAATCCTTATCACCTATATGCATTATATCATCCTCAAAAGTAATTGGTGAATCGCCAATCATTAAACGGTTTCCCTTCAGCCGGCGTACTCCATATGACATATCGAGATCTTTTTCTCTACTTGTGCTAAACATTTTGAGATAGTGGTTATACAAATTATCATCCTCCTCGAATGAAGTATCATGCTTTATGGTAGTCTCTAGATCATCGTCTAAAGAATCGTCGTTGGCTGTTGCATAAGTACGATCAAAATCCTCAATGTAATTGTCATCTTCCTTCTCTTCCTTTTTAATTGATAATTCCTGTTTCACTGATTGATCCACGAGCTTCTCCAGAGGAGTTACCATGGGTTTAAATACTTCACCCATGGCCTTCTCGGTCGTCATTTTATCCAACTTCAACATTTTATGTTTTCGTCGAATCGCATCGCTCGCGTTTGCTATTTGACGCAATACGTTTTTTTCCTTCTTAAGATTTGCACTATGCATGTTGACACCGTTGATGGTGAATACTGACTGATCTTATTTCTATGATGATTGCAATTTTATAAAACAATCAAATCCTTTCCTATATCTACGCTCGCTTAATTCACTATCTTTGTCAATTACGACAAATCCATATTTATTATCATTCCAGCATGTGAGACAGATATCCTTAAACTGTGCATAGGTCATATCAGTATTCACATGATCATTGTAAATATGCTTCAGATTCATTTCATCTTGTCGAAAAATGATCAAAAGATTGGCATTATCTCGTACAAGATGTTTAGGAATACGAGCGTATGTCTGACAGAGATAGAAACAATCAACATCTCGATGCCTTCCCATGCAGAAGAAGGCTCTTATATTATCTTGCTTCTCACACGCGACATCATCGAAAATCATGATCGAGTTTGAACGTGCGTCTTCCGGTTTAATGACTTGTTCATGCTCATTGAAAGGGAAGTAGCCCATACCATGCACAGAATTGAGCACTTGTCGCAGAAACATGTACTTTGGCTGATTGAGCGATTTGGAATACACGTAGACATTTTCGAATCTCAGACCATTGGGATGTGTAATGAGAGCTAGAAGAGCGTTGGTTTTGCCGCAATTTGAGGGTCCGCAAATAATTGCACGTACACTGTTTGGTAACAGTTCTCCGTGACGTTTCTTCTTCAGTATGTTATAGTGTGCGACCTCGTCAAAATTCATCACGGGTAATTTCATTGATTGTTCATTAAACTTCATTGTTGTCTCAGCAATGACTGACACTAAAACCTATAAATCATCAGTATTTGTAGGATTCGAGTCAGTCTGCGCAGAGCTATGATTGTGTACAGACGTACGAAAAAAAGACAGCGACAGGGTAAAGGTCTAGTAAACAGGATTATCAATAAGCTTCCATTCGAATTGCATATACCAGGCTATCAATACTGTGGTCCGGGTACGAAATTGGCACAGAGACTTGCGCGAGGTGATCCAGGCATCAATCCTCTGGACGCTGCGTGTAAAGAACACGATATCGCGTACTCAAAAAATCGAGAAAACCTTGTTGCACGGCACTCAGCAGACAGAGTCCTTGCCGAAAAAGCTTGGCATCGTGTTTTCGCTAAAGACGCGAGTCTTAGTGAAAAAGCAGCTGCTTGGGGTATAACGAACACAATGAAAGCTAAAACGAAACTCGGTATGGGTGTAAAGAGAAAACGAACAAAGCATGGTACCGATTACAAAAGGAAGAAGAAGATGGCGCTGAGGCAGATTGTCAATGCTGCTAAATCGTCAATGCGTCCAGGACCGGATGCTATCAAATCGGCACTCCGGGGTGCACGTGACGCTGTAAAAAAAGCTGGTGGAAAGAAGGGCATTCGATCACCACGAATCTTGCCTGTACCAGCTAAAATTGGTGGTTTTCTACCCTTCCTGATACCCATCTTTGCAGGTCTGAGTGCCACTGGTGCTCTAGCTGGTGGTGCAGCGGGTATCGCGAAGGCGGTAAATGATGCGAGTGCTGCGAAACGTGCACTCGAGGAAAGCAAACGCCATAATGAAAAAATGGAGGCGATTGCCCTGGGTAAAGGACTTTACCTGAAACCTTACAGGAAGGGTATGGGATTGCATCTAAAACCCTACTCGGCAAAAAACGAATAAAGCTACCACATCGAGCATTGACCGATATCGATCTGTTAAAATACGCAAAAGCCATGAAAATCCCATATTTTCGTGGAATTTACATGAGAAATGAATTACCCGTGCGTGGACCTCGAAAGTATGAATCGGCTATCGTAAATCTCGATGATAAGGATGGTCCTGGCACACACTGGGTTGCATACAGAAAAATTAACGACAAAGTCGTATACTTTGACAGTTTCGGTAATCTTCAACCACCGCAGGATCTGATGGATTATTTCGGTGTTGGTAGCATTGTACAATACAATCATGAACGATATCAGGACTACGATACAGTTGTGTGTGGACATTTGTGCCTCAAATTTCTCCGTGGACATCTATAAATAGTGTATTTTGTGAAGTGAAAGCATCAGTCATGGGTGAAACCTTCACATTAACACTATCGGGAACGACCTCTGTCCTAGAGGCTCACTATTTTCCTCCCATTGAACTGTCTCCATTTAAACGATACAGTCTCGGACTCGTTGAATTGCTCACTTTCAATTCTATTCCCAACATCGATGTGGGAAATAACAAGTTCTACGTGGGACAAGAAATAATCACCATACCCACCGGAAGCTACGAAATTGAAGATATC
>JABMBT010002731.1:0-10040 GCA_018906895.1 Odontocolon sp. PSUC_FEM 10030002
CCCCCCCTGTACCTATATTATGCGATAAGTATACAAAGATGAGCTGTATCGTCGCGCGTTCGTCACAATCAAGAATCGTCTTCGACTCAAATTTGTTACATGTCAAAATATTTATAGAGAATTCCACAAACTATGTTTGGTCGAACAATTCATATATCATTGTTCGTAGCTATACGAAGAATACACGCACGGGTGGTCTATCTTGGCTCTCCACGGAAACTATAGCACTCTCGATTTCTCGAGCTTCGTACGGAAGATCGGAGCGAGTAAACGATCCTAAAGGTACCTATATAGAGATGCACCGTGTGGCATCGTTGTAATAAGCCACCAGATGAGATCGCGGACTCGGGTTTGCTCGTATCTCGGATCTCTCGCGGACCGAAGCTCGAACAGTACACGTAGAGCATGGAAAAGCCAAGCATAAAGCGCAGTGATAGAGAGACAGAGAGACAGAGAGGGAGAAAGAGATGGAACCAAAAAATCTTTCTCTCGTCCATAAATTCAATAATCCGCCAGGCACAAATAGGTGGTGGCTAAAGCCCTTGCTTCGAACTCAGTTCACGTACGTTCCCCGGTACCCCAATGTTTCTGTTACGACGGTAAAAGTGCGTTGCCGAAGAACTGGACGATTGAGAAAGCTCGAGTTGTTGTACCGGTCGCATTCGTTCTGCCTTTGCTGATCCTCGTAGAGCCTTCCGAATTTTTGTCGATGCGTATAGATACAACACGCTCGTGTCGTCATAGAAAATGGAAAGGAGAATGGAATGGATCCGCGTTTCCATGTGGTATCTTATGGATCAAGATCCTCGTCTAATATTGACGCTACGTGACTACCTCGCGATAAACACACGGAGTATCGCATCTCTCTCTCTCTCTCTTAGAGACATACGTGTATTTAGAACCCAAGGTCAGCTGCGGAAAGTATTTGGATTATTTAGTTTTTATATTTCTCTTTGTTACGTTGATTGTTCGTGCGAGAAGGTACAAGACGTTGGCGGATACTCATATAGAATGAAAATTGCCACGAGTACAGACTCACCTCGACCACTCATCGGTGAATAGCCTCAAAGATGCATTTTTCCTCCCTGCGAATACATCCACTTCGGCGAGCATTCTATTTTAGTGGCTATGCTCGCTGGTTACCTTGGAGAAAATATATGTCTGGCAGGAACGAAGGAGCGAGAGAGAGCGAGAGTCGGAGGAAAAAATATCGAACGCTCACGGGCGATTCCGGTCGAGGCGGTAGTAGGTAGGGCCAGTGACTGCACAGACACGAGGTAGGCAGGCGTGTACATAGCAGCCCGAAGAGAAGACCAGAGGGGTATCGGGTGGTGGGAAGAGGGTCGGTTACCGACCTTGCCTTATCGCCTTCTGGCTGGCTCCAAAGCGTGACTATCGTTCACCGCAGTAAAATTTTATCAGAACAAATTTCAGCTTGACATCTGGTATGCTGCTACAGTCGCGCGATGCACCTACACGATCGACGAAAAACATCGCACGTATATGTATGCTCGGAGAAACGAGAGACACGAAACTAAAAATATAGAAATACAGTCGAGTCTCGCGTATCTATAATCATCGATGAAATTAGTTTCTAGACTTTCCACTTGCACAGAGTTCGGTGCTCGCGGTACGACGTCACGTTCGACAAATAATTATCATTTGTCAAGGCAGCTTTTCTCTATCGGTAACCGGAACGAGTAATGCTTTCCTGCTGTGTTCGTTTGTACGCTTGTAACTGTCGCCCGTGTAATTATTAATCAAAGATATAAAAGCACATAAGTATTTTTAATACGAGTCGGAGAGAATGATTGTTCTCCATGTTCGTGAGTTATTACTCAAAAGGTGATATTCGATATTTATCGTTGTATTCATCGTGTCTCACAATTCTTTGCGCTTAATGGATTTGCAGTGCTTTGTGAACAATTCCAATCACATTTTTCACACGACGCGACTCCTGCTTCGCAAAATCTTTTTTACTTAATTTCTTAGCTCGAACGAAGCATTAATAATCTTCGTTCGAAAATGAATTGTTTTTGAGCTTAGAACTTTTACGCTTCTTCATATAGCGTGTGCGTATTTCTGTGGGTGAGGCGGACTCGAGCGAGAAAGCGAGGAACGATTGTACGAATGAACTCTGCGGAAGCAAAGATATCTTAGTTTGAAATAATAACGAATCTGCCATTTCGATTGTGATTTTCTCAGGAAAATTTTCTCCAGCATAAACATGTCAGTCGAATTGTATACGTATATCGTCATTTACACCGTGCGAATACACCTACGTAAATATCCAGAGTCGAGTCTAAACAATTCCAATACTCCCACGAATTTCTCTACCTATGAGAACGATAATTTCCACACCGGGCGTACACCGTATACCTATTTATACGACGGTGAAGAGAATTCGACGAAGCCCCGAGGCAGTTGTCACCATGAATGCCAGGTAAATGTAATAACTGTAATACGTGGAATTACGTCTGGATTCTGGGGGTAGAAGACCACAAACATCCCCCAGCCTCGGTTACCGCTTGCGTACGTATAAATTACGAGAGCTTTTGAAACGTAATAAGAGGAGGCATACGGAGAAATTCGAGCATGAAATTTGCGCACAATTGCTTCGCTGGTAGACCGAACTAAATTTTCCACTGCTATTTTACGGTTGAAATGTGTCCGAAGGGTGTTCGGAGAGCCAGAATTTTCGTTGGCGATTCGCCCCTTCGGCAGATTCATCATCCACCGAAAAATCGTCACGTTCCGTCTTAATGTTTTGACTTTTCGAACTATGTGACCAGCAGACGGAGCGATTGGTCACGAGGACTAAACTTTTAAATTCACGACGCGTTTGGAAATTTGAGAATTGACTTTACACAAATGTTCCCAAAGATACGGGATAAAGCGAGGCTGTACGAAATGGGGTGCTGGAAAATGGAATTGACGGATGACAGTGCCAGACCGACTCTCGGTAGAATCCTAAATTTTGGGATCATCGTGAAAGCCTCGAGTGACATCACCAACGTCACGTTTCGTTCCGACTCGGTTTATCGCGTACTGGAGAAACGGTTGAAAAAAAAGTCCTTTGGTCCGAGGCAATAGCAGCCGCAATGGAGCCTGCGTAAAACGGCTTCGCGGCTACATTTACGACTATTGGAAGTATTGAGCGAGTAACGTTGCATAAAATATGATTTAGAGACCTTTGAACCCAGCGTAATGGCAATGGGATTGTTCCGTGAATCATGAATGCATGAATACCGCACTCAAATGCGTGCGGATAGTATAGGTACGCATCTACATGTATGCGCTAACTATACCTATGAACCTACCGAAGTGTAAACTATATATATCGAACCCTTCGCACCTGTAATAAAGTGCCGGTTCGAATGGCGAGCATCTACGGACCTCCGAGTATACCTTCGCGTCGGATTCAAACACGGTATTCCTAATGTTGACTCGCGAACGAGTTTCCTATTCACGACTGCTTTCGCGCTGGGGTCCTTGCTCTTCGGATGGGTGCAAAGAGGTTACCGGCGGAGCGACGAATCGCGTTCGCAACATTCTTCAATATTCATGAATGTATATAGACTATTTTAGATTGGCTCTGAGCGTGCCAAGCGTGTCTACCTTGGATTACGTTGGGACGAACGTTAATATTACATCGAGCCGTTAGGACGAGGGAGACGGAGATCAGGGGTTCCCTTGTCACGATACAGAATTTGACAGAAGGTCTCCGGAATTCTTCTTTACATGGAATACAACGAATTGAAAAAACCGTTTTTTCCACGTTTTTTAAATATTTTTCAATCATCCTTTGCGATTTAGAAATGATCTCTTCGAAATTCCAATGGATGATTGAGAAGTGTCGAAAAAGGAGACATTTGTTACTCAACGGCCCGTGGGTGCTTTAGAAAGAGGTCATTAATCACAAGAAAATTAGACAGTTATTATGACAGGAAAACGGTAATACAACTTAACGGACGGACGAAGCTTTGTGGATGATCAATTTCGGAAAAATGTTAGCTATATATACGAGCGTTCGAGCGTATACGTATACCTACTTTAAACAATGAATCTGATCTGCTTGGTATACAGATTCTTCTGCAAGTCTCTGGTAGGCATTACCAGTAAGGGTCAGTATCATCTCTCTGCCTAGTCGAAATTAAGGCACAAGACACACGAGCGGCTTTACAAGGCCAATAGCTTCATCGACGAGACTTTACTTTCCGTTCGGGCGCTCCTCGTTATACTCTGGATACAATTGTCTCTCGCTTGGCGCGCATAGCGCACTGCGTAATAACATCGTGAATTACTCGTGAGTCCCATTCGAACGCTATTAAATTGCCTGCGAGTACTTTTTCAACATTAGCAGGATGGGCTGGGCCCCGTTGCGTGAAGTTCCCATATTACCATCTACTCGGGGCTGCTGCCATCGAACGACGAATGGCCGAGAGAGAGAGAGAGAGCAAAAGCAACGCTTAATCGAAGCACCCTCTGTGACGGCACTGATCGACCAAACGCCGCTGCTATTAAACCCCTTGAACGAACTTACTACGAATTCTCTCTCGGAAGAATGTCCGGGGCCAACGAATCCAGTGCCCCGTGAAAACAATTAGAATACCCGAGTTGCATCGTTAATTCCATCGTTCGGCCAGCAATCCCATCGTCAGACAGGAAAACGAAAGGAAACCTTCCGGCACAGATACCTCTTGGAATTATTCCCATTTAGTGTTCCGTTACCCTGTGCCTTCGATGCACATAATCGAGTAATAATGATTAATAATTATGATCGACTATTAATTGACATAAATTCTCTAATCGATGGACCACCGTGACTCTCGTTTTCATATGAAACTGGAAAAGAAACCAAACATGAATTTGCTCAGTGTATCGCATTACAAAGGAAACAGACAAGAATAATAAGAAATGGCGTAGGCAGAACATCCCAAGTATCGGCGCAAAGGACTTGGGGGAGTGCAATGCTCTTGGACATTATTGTAAACGTCGCATGTGTTGGTTTCACGAGGTTCAAGAATAGTATACTATAAGTGCAGCGGCCAATGAGTAAGCGCGAGAGCGAGGTCTCTTAAAAAAACGAAGATAGGAGTAATACGAGACGGCAATGATTTCGAGAACTCGTTCAGGATCCTCACTCGCTCTACCTTCGCAACACGGAAAAAAAACTTCTTTAATCAAACATAATGATATTCTTCGATTAAGCATTTCAAAATTTTAATATTAAGTTTATAGTATTCTAGAATGCAACTGAAAATATTCTTAAATAAAAAATATTTTCGTAATTATTCGTGATTTAAGAATATTGTGCTTAAATTAAGAATAATTTTTTTTCCGTGAGAAGTCTGTTTCGCTGTCGTTCGTTTGCATCGATACCATTTCCATTTCTGTTGTTTCTGCAGTTTCCGACGGTGTGGCATTAGCGAAAACGTCTTGATGGTGAATCGGCATACAATCCTGTAGCTTTCCTCGCGTCGAGCTCGGCCAAACTCGCTTGGTCATATACATTTAATTGTTCGCTATTTTTTTATCTCTTCCATTTCCACCCCCCCCCCCTCCCCGCCGCGTTAACCGCGAACGTTTCGCCTTGCGCTTCCCTTTCGTATCGCACCAAGGTCTTTTCTGCACTCTCGCCTTCTGGCTTTTGCCACTATCCGATGCATTGCTCATCCTACTTACACCACAATCGCAATGTGAAGCTGGCAGCTTGACTATAATGTCCGTTAGACATTCTCCGACAGTCATTGTGAGTCAGCTGGTCAACTTCATCGTGCGTCACTCGGATGTACTTACCTTTTCGGATCCTCTGGCCTTGGACGTGAATTTGCATTTCTACCATGGCGAGTGAGTACTTTACACTCTCGACAGAATCACACAAATATCTTGCTACATCCATGACAACACACACAACGGTACAACTTGGCGGTGGTCGGATAATAATATGTTTTTTTTCTTCTTTTTAACTAGAAAGTATCCTGCGGATTGTAGTGCGTTAATCAAATAAATTACTCAGAGATACGCGTTGCGAGGTCTCCCGGAGTGAAAACGAGGGTCATCTAATCTCACACTTGGATTAGACGAGTTGCACCTGGCTGTTTTCGCAAGGTTCCAACACGATAACGGTATCCTTCGAAACGACAGACCCTCTTTCTTTATACTCGTACGTCACAATGCTTTCAATGACGATCGAGTGAGCCTAGCGAGTTTTTTCGAGCACTTACGAAACAGAGGGAATTCGCGATAGGATCGATTTGTCAGAGCTTGGAAACTTCTTTTAAAAGTTTTTAAGCGCGAAGGTGGGAGGGCCTTATTCCCAACTACAATTAGCCAAGATTAGTGATAAGCTTATCGAGTGCACCAGAGACCGCGAAAGAGAGAGAGAGATGGAAAAGGCCGCGTTCGAGGGCGCGAGGTGCAGCGCCCAAGACCTATACTCGAGAGATCCCAGCATCGATTGCATCGCGAGCTCGCGTAAGGTCACAGACCCGCGATCTGGTTGGCAAACCATGTGTACCGACCCCGTACCGGCACTCGGTCGCTCGTTCGCTCTCTCGGCCTCCGGACTTGAAACAATACGTATAGCCAACTCCTTCTCGCCCGGACAGCCACCTTTTTGCATATGTCGTCGTTCTTTACAAGCACGTAAATCAGTATACCGACGCACTATACTGTGCGGTGTGCGTGGCTGGTTTTCGCAAATCATCCGACAGTGACTGCGACTACCGACGTGTCCAACGTTGAAAAAGATGTTGGGGAACTCGTGCGTGGATGCGTTTCAGGTAGAACGAGGGATTTCGATGCAACGAGCAACAAGTTTCTCATTGGACTTGACCCCGTGATCAAGGCGCGAAGAAAACTTTCATGAACTCTTCGCTGATATCGCTTCTACTCTTCGTGTCGTGTTCGACTACGTAGTAAATCACGCGCTCGATGCTGCTGCGCTTCGATTCCTTCTTGATTCACCCGTTTAAGTCGGGATCCATGTACACGGATCTTTGTGTATGTACACCTACTGCAACAAGGAAACCACTCATCCGGTTCCCACGTACTCGATTATACTCTACTCTTGGCCGTTCTCGTGTGTCTTTTTAGAGTCTCGACCATCGCAATTTGAAACGTCCGAGTCCCGTCTATTTTCCCTCCTCCATCTGCGAATTAAAAAAAAAAAAAATAAAAAAAATAAACTCAAAGAGAACGACGAAGAACCCCGAAGAAGATGAGGGATCCCCGAAAGAGACTGCTCGGCGAAACCAGTTCCCTCGCATCTTTTAACTCAATTTTTTTTTATTTTTCTTTTTTTCAATCATCTTCTTACTCTCGTCTCATTTCGCGAGCGACGGTATACAAGTGGATTCGTAACATCCGTAGTACCACAGAATTGAGGATCATTTTTGCGAAATAATTATCTCTGCGTATATTATCACTGACGCCGAGAGCCTCGAAACTGACTGACTATGGAACATGATCGGACACTCGTGCGATTGCCAACGAATGTTGAACGAAAAGCGGAAAGAGGCAAAAATTGCGATAGCGAGAGAGGAGAACTCGTTTCGACGAAAATCTCCATGAGCCACAACGAGATATCGCGTATGAACCATTGGTCATTAGTCATTACGTACGACTTGTTCCATATAGCGAAACGATTCGCCGGCCCCGATTGTTTTTTAAGCCGAAGGGAGACAAAGATGCGTTTGTCGAGAATCCGTCTGTATATCCCTGACAGCATAGAATCGTCGATGCCGGCACGTATACGAATGCCGTTCGGTGACTGACACCACCCGGCTGCTCTCTCATAAACTCATTACCCGGCGAGGCCCTTGACGCGAGTCGAGAACCGGTGCCTTCGTACCCGGCGTACATGTGTCGTTAAATACCGGAGTTGACACCGTTTGACCCGTCTTCCCGCTATCGTCTCTCGTTATGTAGTATACTACTGTACTGTTGGTGCTTTTGCCGCTGTTATTATTGGTATACCACTGGCACTGCAAGCACAATGCGTGACTCACGAACGAGACTCGACTATCGATGTGTGCATATCAGAGCCATCGGAGACACGTGCGATAGTCGCGAACCTGTCGATTGCTCGTGCGCTTCGATGCATTTTAATCGTTACTCATTTACCGAGAAACGATATCGAACGATCGAAAGTCGGTGGAAAAGAGCGGAGAATGGGACCTTGAGAGTCGCGGTGTCTCGGGAAAGGTAACATCGGGAAACCGCCAAGAGTGGAGATCTCGCCGCGTGACGAAGGTCCGCGGATTATCGGTGACCGTTTGACTGCTTCGTTCCGGCCCGAGTCGCGATTTCTGTATATCCACTTGCGAGTCGGCCGAAAAGCAACAAAAAAGTCGTATCCCGAGAGACCGCGACAGCGACGACGATCAAGCTCGGGGATCGACGAGCGCAGCGGGACTCGCGAAGCAATTAGAAGCGTCATGCAATCAACACCGGGTATCGAAGGATTGAATCTCAATTAAGAAAATAACCGCTCGGAGGTGAATCGGATGAATGTTATATCGCAGACATGATTCGACGAAAGAATCGGCGATCCGAAAACGATACGAATAAAACAAACAGGATAAAATTCGACGGTGGACCGAGGAAAAAAAAAGGATCGAGGATCTGGACCCCGGAGGACGTCCACACGGAGTCTACACTATATGTATACTGTAGTCTATATACTACACGGAGGTACAAGGTTGCTCGGTGGCGTAGTCGTTATTTTCGTTCGACCCTGCGGCCGGAATTCGCGACCGGATCTCGAAGAAAAGTTGGACCCTGGTTGCGCGACGACGACGACGGCGACGACGACGACGTCGAGGACGGGAGGCCAGGAGTGCGAGCGAAGCAGCGAGAGACCGAGAAACTGATCGTATAATGTCCGCGAGAAGGACGAGAGTTCGTTCCCCTCGTACGTTTTTCTTCTCTCAGTGAGCTCGCGCGCTTTCGCGTTCTATACGCATATAACACGCGTCATGAACTTGTAGAGAATAGCTTATTCCAAGCTGAGATGCAACGATTTACCCAGCTTTTGCGCCTCTCGATTTGCAAAAAATAATAAAGAACGTCTCAGTATCGCTTTATTGCTATAAACATAATTTTAGAGTAAAATATAGTTATATTCTATTTTTATATATATAACCGATTGGCTTTTGCAATAACAGTATTCACGCAAATACACATTCGCTACATAAATTTTGTATATACATCGTTGCGCTCCATTTGTGTATATAATACACTATACTCGAGGTACATCTTGTAGAAAATATCGCAACGGCTGCACCGGGATCGAAACACGATTCTGAAATATAGGCGGCGGTGATCGCGGACCGAAGTGAAGAGCGGCAGAAGGGACGGCAGGGACGGAAGGGAAAGAGTCCGCCGTTGAGCTCCGCGCGCACAGCTAGGCTGAAAATGCAATGCAGTGCAAGCGAGCGAGCAAGCTGGTAAGCAGGCCTTGTTTTCAGGCGGGCACCGAGGCTGCCCCCTGAACCGGATCACGGCATTAACCTCTGCCTGAGTCGTACATCGTCCTCTCTTTCTCGTCGTAGCCACCTCTCCCCGGCCATCTCCACCGTGCAAACTCGGCGCACCGCGTCTTCCGCTTCTATCCGTCTCTCTCGTTTCGCCGGAGCATCACCACCGCCACCGCCGCCTCCGCTCGTTTCTCGTCCTTTTCCACCCTACCGGCACCTCGCTGCATCCTCATCCTCTCGATTCTCCTTTCCTTCTTGTTTCTCCACTCATCCTCCGTCTTCTCTCGATTCGTCCCATCTACGCCGTTTCTTCACATCTGTTCGTTTTCCCACACAGCAAAATCCTCAATCTTGGGAGGATATCGATAAACTCGTAACTTTACTTATCGTCCTTGTTGTTGTTGTTGTTATTATCGTTATTAATGTTGCAATGCAAAGTTTTCGAAGCGCAATGGTGCACGAGATATAAAATATAAAAAATAATGCACTTGCGTATTGCGATGGATGAACGGACTGTTTTATATTTTATCAAAGTTTGGAAATCACTCGGAGGAAAGT
>JABMBT010002742.1:0-10038 GCA_018906895.1 Odontocolon sp. PSUC_FEM 10030002
TATATATATATACGACACGTTCTTGTGTAGACAGTTGAATAGATATGCCTCTGTATATATGTATTATACCTTGAACAGGTAGACACCGCGTACAGTACGTTTGTTTCTCGTTCGGAATAATACCCAGCAATAATTGCTTTATGAGTGGGCGCTGAAAGTAATTTAACGATTCATTAGAAGGTTAAACGATATATTCATATTCGCACAAGTTCATTGTTTATTTTAAATGCATTCCGTTCCACTGTCTCGAATTATAAATGTAAAGGCAATCAGATCAGGGTTGCAGATCGTTAGCTATTTTTTAAATTCACCTTTTTAAAAATTATTCCAATAATTCTTTACGTATCACTTGTTTTTACTCCACAATACGATGGATCCATATGGCATATTTTTTAAACATTTTCTAACAAGTGTAAAAACGATCATATACTTGTCACGAAAGATGCGAAATAATTGGAAAAAAGTTGAATAATTGATAAATCAATCAATTTCTTCAGATTTCATGATTGTGCGTTCTATCTTGGGAAGAAAGATTTAAAAAATTCCATTTGGTGGATAAAAATGTAGAAAATGACGAGCTAGAAACAAATGTTCCAAAGTAGAATGAATTCAAACGATGGAACGACGTTGCATCGACACTTTGTTCCTGCCAAAGGTAATAATGAAGGTAATCGTTCCTCGGTCGATCGCGTGCTTCTACTCTGCTGGTCGCTGGCCGATCGCACTTTTATATATATACTATATAGGTAGTACGTTAGAATCGTTAGAAGTTTACGAGGCGATAAAGGGAAAGGTCGGAGAGTGCGAGCGAGAGAACGAGAAAAAGGGATGCGCTCAAGGAATAGTCAGTCGTATTCCGATGTCCATAGACATCGAGCTATCGGATTTTCTCGAAAATATATAGAATTCTCCGATCGTCCTGTCGGCTCGTTTTGAATGACACCTGATTGTCCGTCGGAAGATTTTCCTCATCGGACCGTCGCACATCCTTTGGCGAGAAATTCCGATAGCTGCTCGTTCTATGGAAGATATACAAAGCTCGTGTTATCCTGTTTACTCACTTTCTCTCTTCCTCTCTCTTTCTTGCCCCCGGACGCCTATCATAAAGCCATTAACTTTATTATACTGAGCCATTAACTTAAATATTACGACTCGCGTGTCGCGGCCCCGCGCCCTCTCTCGCGTTTCTTGATTTATTGCGTGACGAGCGCGCGAGAGATCAGTGCACGATGACTGATGCACCGCACCGAATTAGTATCTTTTTTTTTTTGCTTTTTTTTCAGAGTTCATTCTGAACGCGATTGACCCAAACAAATGTCGAAGATACGAATATTACTTGCAACAACAATACCTTTAGAACATTACGCACATGTTTTCAATGCCCGCGGCCCATCAGTTCGTAGTATATTTTTATTGGGCACGATACCTATGTCTCCCCTAGGAGACGAGGGTAAAATGGGGTACCGGGGCAAAACGGGCTCTTACGTAAAAAATGTAGATGCAAGCAGAAACAAAATGCAGAGTAAGATCGCGAATTTCGAAGAGCACCGTCGAACCTCTTGATTTTACCCGTTATACTTTTCTTAAGGCGATGTCCCGTTTTGCCCCGGTACCCCATTTTTCCCCGGTCTCTCCTATATGGATTTGTCCCTGCTACTTATTTGCAGCGGTGGTGTTACAAAGCTTGGGAAGCAAAAACTTTAGAAATCAGTACAACGAGCATATTACTTTTATGGTTAAAAGATGATATATTCATATATATATTTTGGAGTACAATTGTAAAATATATATGGAAACTATGGGGTAAATGAACCGATTTTTGTAAATTTTGGTCCCATTTTGAGTTTAAAACACTAAATGTAACTAGAACCTAGAAACAATCATCAATGAGACCAAAGACTGGCACCATTCAATGAAAAAGTATCTTAAATACTTTCATGACTGAATATAACTATAACACTCTAAAAAATACGACTAAAAATACTGACTGTGTTGCAAGTGTGTTGTTCCCAATCACTTTTTACACACTTCCAAGTGTGTTGTATACCCCTTTAAGATTATACATAAAACAACAGGTTTTAAAGGTGACTACAATAATACGTGTAGATTTAACACACTTGTTTTTACAGTGTACATGTTATTGTTTTTTTGTAAGCGAATGATTTCTTTAATTGATTCATAATAATTGTTATAGTCAAAATTATTTATTTCAAAAAGTATTTTAAATGCCTTTCCATTCAAAAAGCGCAGATCCCTGAATGTGACAAGTCCATATAGATTTATGTATAAAGGTTATCAAAGTTTTAAAGTGAGAAACACACACACACACAGTTGCAAAGAAATAGTACTGAAAATGGTCAAAAACGGTGCATCTACACTATTTTACATTTACCGACGACAAATCGTGGAATACATTTTTGGAATACACTTTTTGTCAATGCGGGACTGGAATAAAAACCAGCGAGTTTTGGAAGCGGCATGAGGCAAGAGATGGTATAGGTCGGTTCTGATGTAGCGGCGAAGAGCGAGGGAGGGTTACACAGCGAGCGGTGATATATCAAAGGCGTATTCCCCGCGGCAGCGGCGGTGTAGAGGGGAAGTTAAAGTTGGGTATAGAGCGAACAGGAGGCGGGTGGATGTTCGCTCTTTCCGCTGAGCTCGCTCCTCGCTTGCGGAAAGGGTAGAGCACCGCGGGGTCCTGGCACATCGAGGTATTTTATACGAGTCTCGGGATTCGAAATGAGGATTTACGGGCGGTCCGCGTGAGCGAGCGAGCTACAGCGAGAAAGGCGAAGGAAGAAACATTGTTTCAAATAAGACGTCTTCGGTTCCACCTCGCCCAGTACCCTGTATATATGCCATACCCCTGTCTAACTTTACCTTTATAGGTAGGTTTGCACTCAATCCGTATCACGATCGACTATACATATTATATATCTACATATATATGTAGGTATGTATAAATGTATAGTATATCGTATCGTGCATGTATAAGAATGAATGTGAGCTTTGCTCTGGGAATTGACAGTTTCGCACTATTTCCAAAATGGAAATTCGTTCCTGACCTTGTATCCATTATTTAAGGATTGTTATGTACAAAGTTAAAGATTCCTCAGGAGGATATAGTTTTCGGATCACAGTTGCAAATATAGAGAACTACTTTTAAAGTTCCTCATTTTTCCTTTATTATTCCGATAGTTAGTTTGTTATCAATGCTACATTGGGGTATTAGAGAAAATTGTAAAAAGTAATTATTTATTCGATTAATCATCACTTTTCTCAATTACTTAGATTTCTTATAATATTTCTTCTCATCTCGGAATAAAAATGATCACTTGAACAGAGAAATCGATTGAGAAGATAAAGTGCTGAAAAAAATGATATGACAGAAATATTGTTACGATAAACTGATAACGGATTTTAAAAATAATTAGACATTGGTAATCCTTCTTCGCACCAGAGTACAGTTAGAAAAAATGTAAACCCATCTACAGAGTTTCTTAGAGACGATGATGCGATGAGGAAACAACTTTGTCTATGTAAAATTGCAGTCAGGTAAAATGATGTATACGCTCTGATGTGAAGAACATAAAGGTAGAGCGCAACTATAAGATGAGAGCAAAGTCGGTGAACGGGAATGGCCGCGGTCCGCAAGCTGTGCGTTGCTCGCTCGAATCGAATCTCTGTGCACCCAAAGCAACTGGCACACGTAGAAAGAGTGAAAAGAGAGAACGAATGATCCTCGCTGTGTACAACGAGTTTTGCTCCCTGTGAGTATGTAAATGGGCATATATTATTCAAATGCCTGTGTGAGTGCAAGAGCATCTTATATCTGACTGTCTCAGTTATGTATCCTTTCTGTCTTTCGTTCCTTACTTCCATCACCCCCCTCTTCCCATAGACACTTGTCTTAACCATGATCTCTTATATTTCTATCTCTCATTTGGTCTCTCTCACATCGCCAGACTGCAAGCGCGAGCACGCTGCTGTTGCTGCTTGCTGAGCGCACCGACGTCTTTATGAACTTGTTATTATACGAACCAGCGGATAATCAAAGAGCGGTTCCCATATGCAGTCGAGGGCGCGCGCGATTCGTTCGAGCCGCGCGCCTTCGTTTCGTTTCCCCGTGCCCCTTTCATCGCGACCCATCGTTCTGTTCCATTGCTTCGTGTTTCTTTACTCTTTCGTCCTCTTACTCTTTCCCACAAGTTCTTCAGCTTCGTATTCGCTCCGATATATTCTCGCGAATAAACCGACGACTTGCTGTTTCCTTCTCTCCATCGTTCGTAACCTCGCCATTGCTCGTCTTCTTCGAATGAAAATAAAAATAAAAGAAAAGAAAAATAAGTAAAAGGGAGTGAAGGAAGAAGAAGAAGAAGAAGAAACTTGCGATTCGTCGGATGAACTCTCGATATAGGATGCTGAGATCGAGAGAGTGGATTATTGCGCGAAAGGGAGAAACAGGGATGAAGGCTCTGGAGTTATTTTACGATCCAAGTTTCCTCGGGACTGTGCGAGAGTCGAATTCTCAAAGTTGGAGACCGCGTGAGTGGAATTTATCTGCAGACACACTCGACACTGCTGCTGCTGCTTCTTCTTCGTCAAACGAAGTCGGGAACGAAGTACTTTGGACCGAAGAGGCTGTTGGGTTGGGGTTGTTCTCGTCTCTTCACTTTCCGCCGCATATTGCGAGAGTAAGAAATTGCATTCGTGCGGTTGCATAGTTGGACTTCTCATGATTCCAGAACATCTTCAAAACTCCGAAGTCAATGTTACACTCGGCCATTTTGAAAGCTTCTATGTACCTAAAAGGTCTTGCACCATTTATGTCAGAGTTACAAGTCCTGAATTATATTCTTAAAAACAATCATTTATTTATTTTCCGATAAAAACAATTCCAACTGCATCGGCCCTGACACGAATTGATGAAAAGCAAGAAAAGCAGAGGTCGGTGACGAGGTTTCTTGAAATTGGCATTTCTTGGTTACCCTTTGGCATTTCTGCCGTCGCGTGATCGAAGAGCAAGGGATTCGAGACTATATATGGAAAATCAGAGGCAGTAAAAGGCCACATCTTTTTCTTTAGCTGCCAAAAGCTCACCTGATCGATGCTTCGTTTTTCTGCAGCTATACATATTCCGTCTCCAGATGTGCGGAATTCGATTGAAAGCTTAAGATTGAAAATACTATACGAGTTTTGCTATGCCAGTCGTGTAATCTCGATACATTTCCTGCATGACAAAGTATCGATACGGGATATCGAAGGGACGAGAGGGGTGAGGAAAACGTCGATGGTAATACTACCGGGACGAGAGAACCTTCCGGAAACTATCATCTAGAATGTATAGCTTTTGAGTTATACATACTCCGTTAGGACCATCCGATACTGCGTTTCTACAACGTATCGAATACACGAAACTTATTTCCGGCTTCGCTTTCCGCTGGATGAGAAAACCTCTCTTTCTCGTTAAAATCCCTCTAACCCTTCCCGTGTCTCTTCGGGGAACCGTGCGAACCGATGAATAGCGATAGTGTTAGGGAACGGGTGCAATTCTATCTTTGCACACACAAATACCTTCGGGTGCTCACGTACGTGTGCTCATGGTTCTCATCGAAATTTCTGGCACGCGTATACGGCCGCTTCTCGCCTTTTACCACCCGCCTTCGACCAACCCTCTGGCTTCCAGAACGAGTACGGTGTAAGTTCGATCAAGTTCCGTGGGATAGGTGTTACCTACAGGAATTCTAAGCTTTTCTCGGCCGCAAGAAGGCGACAGATGTATATACATATGTATGTAGAGAGAGAGAGAGAGAGAGAGGGAGGGAGAGAAAGAGGGACGTTTATTTCGTACTCCAGCAAGAGCACTGTGCAAAAAGACAGAGAGAACCAAAGGGTGGTTCAATCGTGCGGAGGATAGTTTGGCTTCCTTCGCCATCATTGTTGCGCAGCCTGAAAAGAGAAGCAACGGATCTGTGAGGAATCGGTGCGAGAGAGATGACTTTACTGGGCATAGCTCGCCCGGTCGTAAGGGTGGCTTCGCGCACCCTGTTGTGCGAAGGGCGGAGGGTTCCCGCTCGGTTTCCTTGCCATCATTGTTGCACAACCCGTACGATTCGCTCGGGGGTATAGGCGCGGTCGGGTATATAGCATCTCGCCCTGGTATTGATCCGTCCGGGGTGGCCAGGACCGAGGGTGGTGCTGCGAGGGGTCGCTTTCATCCCCTGCACAATCTGAAACTCGTGTTCCCATTGGTCCGAAAGACGAAAGATGGCCGCGAGTTTCTCGACACGTACCGGAAACGTGATGCTTCTCTACAGTCTCTGTGGATGAACGGGGCGAGGCTTTCCTTGGCTCTTCTATCTTTTTCCTTTCTCCCTCTCCGATTCTCACTTGATCCCTCGCTCGCTTCCAGCCCCGAGAGAAATAAGCTCGCGTTCTGTAGGGGATGGTTTTTCTCCGCCCTCCCACCCTTCGGCCCCTCTGCCCACGACTCCCACCGGAAACCCCTTCGTCGACCCTTCGCTGTACCGCACGATGTGGGGGAGAAACTCAGCGAACGGGTGAACACCGGAGTACGTCCTGTGCCAAGGTTCTCGTTTTCTTTCCTTTACATTTTTTTTTGTTCTCGTTCTCTCTTCCGCTGGAAGTTACTCGCATTTTGTTTTCTTTCTTTTTCTTTTCTATCGGACGAGCGAGCGTCGTGGTGCGAGCGAGCGCGCACCGAGCGTCCAGGCGGGCTGCAGCTTTTTGCGAAATTTATTACAGCGATATATTCACATCCATTAGATGCCTCGCTTCTTTCGCTAAGTGCACTCTTTTCCACGAGATCCCGGAATCCGTGCCCATTACACCTTTTCTCTTCTCTTTCTTTCATTCCTTTCGGATCTCTTGCAGCTCAACGTGTGAGATACTGCCGGAACTTTGCCAAGCGGAGAATTGAACGCGACTCTGTGTGGTTCGTTTTTTTTTTCAGAATCTAATGAAGATGTTGCTCACAGTTTTTATGTATCACAATTGTTTAAGTACACTGAAATCTGTACCTTGATCGAGTCCCTTGAATAACGCGAAACATAACTCTAGTTCCACATAAATTCCACAAAACTATCATTTGAAAACTCTCGAAATTCCCTTTGACGTAAAAAATCTTCAATTCCTTCATACAGAATACAGAGAAGCTCGAATTATTTGTTTGTTTCGTAAATATCAGGGCTGATAATAGACCGGAGTCAACATTTGTATGCTGAGCCTGTATACCGTCGTGTACCTGACCGTTGAAGTAAAGCGAGCATTACTTTGTATCGCGAGCACCTTATTCGTTTCTATAAAATAAAAATCTGCGATATACTTTGGTATTCGAGTCGATAGCGCGAGTGGTACCGCAAAACCGAAGAGAGCTGCCAATCGAAACTAATGGTAAAGACATTAGCAACGAATTGTCAGCGATATACAGGCGATATAACGTTGAGAGACCATAAACTCGTCGTACAGTGTCGTTGCGTACTTACGCTTGGGTACCTGGAGGAACCGCCTCGTCTATACGCTCGATCGAGTATATGCTCCACTCGAGAAAGCACTGCTCCCTCGCTCGCTCGTTTGGCTACGCATAAGTACGTCAAGCCACTCACAGACTTACGCGTGCTACGTCTCTTCGGTTTAGCATCATTGTTCTCATTCCCTGTTTCTAAACTACTTTTCAATCCCAACTTTGCTCCATCTAGGCTAAACCAAATGATGCATAAGAACAAAATCCGGAGATATCGACATTGCAGTTGGGAAAATATTGGGCATTAGCTTCTATTACCAATTTCAAACGAGATAAATTTCTACTACATGGTCCTGTCGACAAGGTGCTTACAGATATTATGTTCGCGAATCTAATTTTAAATCATGTCAAATTCACTGAAATCGCTCTCTATCAAAGGTTTTTGCTTCCCCGCAGAGGAAACTTTGGTTTCGTGAGAAAAAATCAAAAGTTTCGTGTCACCATACTCAGAATTGTCTAAAACACCGAGAAAAATGGTTTAGAATGTGAGTGAGTGTGTGTGAATTCTATTGTAAACGCCTTTGTCATCTAAAAATTTCACTTTTGGTGAAATCAAATACCATTTTTTTATTTTTGTTTATGAAAAATTCTCGACATACAGTCAACCAGCTTTCTCGATTACTCCAGTACATCCAAAGTAACATCAAAACTTCCAGCTTGTCGTAACGTCGCTTCCCAAGGCTCCGGAGTCGCGGTCGATACTACGACATCCCAGAAAGTTTCCATTACGTTGCCTTCGAGGCACTCAAAAGCAAACTGGTAAACTTCGTGACTATCATTTGATCCACTCAGCTTCTTCAATTATATTCAAGCGACTAGATACCTCGAAGACAGTTTTGCGGGGTTACCGATTGGAATAAAGTGACCGAATCTGTGGAATTCCGCATTAAGCCTTGGAGTCTTTTCGTGCTTAAGGTTCATACACGCCAGATGTTTGAAAAAAAAGAGCTACCCTTGACTACCTCGAGATCGTGACAAATCCAAGGCAAAACAACTCGTTAAGCTCAGTATAAACAGTGTTAAAGGGGTTTAGATTTTTTGCATAACCTCGGAAAAGGGAAAGCGATGGGCAGTATTGAAGGTATCCGGCTATTGTCGAAGGGTTCACGGCAGAGTCCATTGCCTGCCAGGTCAGAGGTATCGAGTGCAATTGCCCAGACACATGGACAGACAGACATACCTTTCTCCTTTTAGTTTGGGTTACTTTTAACTCGAATGTAAGAAACCCAAAATCTTATAAATTGTTACAAAGTTTATTGTTTTTAAACATGACTTTTTTTTATATCGAAGGGACATTAACAACGAGAGACGAGTGTAAACGCGCGTGACGTCTCGAGAGTTTCTGTCCACTCGTCGGCACGCGCGTCCGTCGGTGCTCGCGAGCTCGTTCACTCTCGATTTCAACGTGCCTTTATTGCCCCTCTTAAATTCGCATTTATGAGCTCTTATGTTCTCCCCCGCCTTGCGCCCGTGCCGTGCGGCTTCCTTCCATCCATCGTTGGATAGGTTGAAACTCCTGCATTGAAACAGCAGCGTTCTCGGTACGGTGCAACGTTAAACGCCCGTTGCATCGAGCATGAAGCTGCATGCACACACCTCTTCGAGACATATCGACACCGCGTTCCCGGAATGACCGTTATAAATGTGATAGATGTCCACCAACAATTGCGATCGTTAATTCACACATGATGAATAATAAAAAAAGAGCTACGATTACGACGAGTGCGGTGCAGAGTTCCTGGCATGAGATTTTTATGAACTCCATCGCGAGCTACGACGATTCAAGTTCAACGGCCGATTGACGACAACTTTGTTATAGTTGTTGTTACAACGTCAACTTTTACGTTCATTGACGTAACCGTCGAAGCATATTACGTATCGAAAAAAATGGCATATTATCATTAATGGCTATTTAATTGAAGAAAAAGTAACTATAAGTTTAACATTGGTCTTAATCGTTGATTGGATGGTGAACTCACTTCGGTAACCGCAAATATAAACCCGTGTTACTTCGGCAGTTATGTTTTGCCCTTAATCCTCTAGGTGGCAAGTTTATAGCGACGAGTTTGTGTACTCTCGGACTTTGTAGTATGATCTTAAGAGGCCTAGACCTACCAGGATCGTTGACGAACGATGATCGACCATAAGTTATGGCTTCGCGAGAAGCTTTCTCGTGGGGCGCCACTTAAACGAGCATCAGGAACACCAGCAGCAATAAGTCGCGGGCCCGTTTCGGGCAACTATGAGAAACACGCACCAGCTTCGGAAGACCGGGGTATCGCGTGTTGAATGTGTACACTTTGCGGCATGTATTAGACCGCTATAAAGTAATAAACGCGTAAAACGCGGACAACCAGGTTCCTAGCTGATGGCCACTGACCGCCGGCGAGTCGATAATTGTTTTTAGCATCCGCCTGGATATATGTACGGGATGATGGGAACTGCAGGTTGTATATCGACATGAATTCGTGTGCTACCGGAATTGCTGGTAAATA
>JABMBT010002753.1:0-10038 GCA_018906895.1 Odontocolon sp. PSUC_FEM 10030002
CACCCCCCCCCCCCCCCCTCCAAATTGCAGATATAAATTCTTCGTATATCTTCGCGATAATCATCGCTGTACAACGTTTATGCCCCAAGTATGAGTAATTTCGCGTTCGATCTTATCTCAAGAGATTTTCGCACAAAAAAGTAAAACGATGACGATACGATGATGGATCTTTTTCAAGATTTTTTCTCTTGGATCCTTGCGTTCACCAAAAGAGTTCACAAAGCACGTGGCGACCGAGGGGAAGACGTGGGCGTTTCTGGACAAGACCACACCCCTTGGGACTCCCACTTGGTTTTCCAGCGAGTGTCGAGCTGCTGAGCCGTAAAAACGGAACTTTTGTTCGTGTGTTGTATGTGCTGTGTTATTCTGCGTGTTCCCTCTGCTCCGGTATACATCGTCAGCTTCCCTTTTCTTTTCTACGTCGCGCGATGTTCCTTCGCTTTCTTTCTCTCTATTTTTCTCCTTTTTTTTTTTTTCTTTTTTCTTTTTTTTTTTTTAAGTCCTCGTTATATCTATAGTCCGGTGCAACAGTGTGCATCGCACTGCATCAACGATACGACGGTGCATCCTCCTCCCTACTTTCAGAATGCAGCAGATGCAGTGGATGAACCCGACGCGACTCGGATCGAAAGACCGCGAGGAAACGGGATGAAAAAAAAAATGAATTAAAAAAAAAGGAGAAGAAACGAGGATGGAGAATGCATTGCGTGAATCGAGAAGTGCGACGTGCCACGAGGAAAAGAGAAAGAAAGATATGTGATATCGGAGCGCGCGTGCGTGTGGGAACCACACGACGGAATGCGAGCGCCTTGACTCTATATAGATATAGAGCGTGTATGGACGATGGTAGGAAACACCCGGAGGCTTTTTTCAACCTTTGAAAATAAATAAGGCGAAGGTGGAATGGAAGGACGAAAACTCATCTTGCAGTGGTTGAAATAACGAGAAACGGCATTGAGAATTCCTTAAATTTTGCAAAGTGAAGATTTTTGATTTATCGAAAAGAAAGGAAAACATATTTGTGGAGTTTTGCATAAAATACATTTTCGGGATTTGTAAATAACAATCGGAAGATTTAACGAAATTTTAGGCGGATTGACAAAATTCTCAATAAATAGATAATTCAATTTTTTTTTTCGGGTAGAGTGAATTATGGAATTTAAAGTACTTTGGAAACTGAAATTTAGGGGATGATGGAATTAAATTTCCTTGACTTAAAAATGTATCGATATTATTGTCGCGGTATATTTATAAATTGCTAAATGTCACGTGTAAGTAATTTCATGTATGATGTACGGATCTTGTGTACAACAATAATACAGAATGTGCAGAAGAATGAAGAGTGAGCGGAGCGAGAAGTGGTTGTTTCTCTCGGCGGTTTTGGTCTCGCCTGGTGAGCAACTAATTTCGCGCAATGACGCCAATTACGTTTTTACCCCCGTTGGATCCATTTATTTAAGCGGACCGGGCAGGCTTTATGGAAGCTTGATCGTGAAAGACAGGAATACAAAGGGATGCGAATGAAGAACGCAGAGAGAGAAAGAGAGAGAGAGAGAGAGAGAGCGAAGAAAGACCGAGTGTCCGGTATAGGAAAAGAGTGACCGCGGCATGAGAGCAGGAAGAAAGAGATTCTCCAGTGAGGACTCTCAGGGTGATGAGAAAAGACGAGAGATGAACTGAAACAAGAGCTCGAGTGTGGCAGGAGTACAGTATATTTACCGCAGTCAGAGCGTTTTATTGTCAGCAAACAAAATCTAAGCCAATTACATCTGGAATGCCCGCTTTTGCTTCTCTTGCTGACATTGCGAACCCGCGAACCTTCGTGAGCTTTGAAATCAGCAGGACCAAAGTGAACACACAAGGATTCGAAGCAAAAACAAGTTGATCTATGTATACGGTTGATCAGTTACAGTAAAAAGAAAGTCAAAAAAGTTAAAGATAGTGCAAGCGAGATGATTTTCAGATCGAGTTTTGAAAACAAAAACAAAGGGTTTTTCTGCACTGAGAGAACATTTTTCGAAACATTGCCAGACACAATAGTAATTTTTGTTGGTCCCTATACTAATTTTCATCAGATCCTTTTTTCAGTGAATAATTTATGCTTCACTATAGATAAATTTTTAGATATTTTTTACTCGCGAACCCTTGGGGTAGAATCAAACACTTCAATATTGGCGTAGAACTTTTCGCAGCTGATGATTCGATGCTGCAGAACTTGCACACATATAGGTATCGATGTAGGTGAACTCATTATAGCGATACTCGAACTCTTCGCGAACTCGACGATTTCACGCGATCGGTCGAGCAACGACACTGAGATAAATGTGCGAGCGTCAAAGTACCGAAAGAGGTAAATGCGCATGGTCTGTGTCGACCCAGAAAACATGCCAGTTACATCGAAGCATTCCATGGTAAAGTATGGATATATGTATGTATGGGTGTACGTAAGAGCCACCTGTTCATCAGTTGCGAACAACGTTTTATTAACATTCCTCGGTGCGCATCGTTGATCCGCTGTAGTTGCGCACGATTCACAATCTCTTATTCGTATTTTGTATTATATTTTATTTGCATTTTTTCTACCGATATTTACGATAACGCGAAGGTGGAATTAGCGTTTATCTTTGCAGAGGAACAAGTTATGAGCGAAGAGGAAACTTATATTTATAGAAGTAATAGTGCATCCACCATCAGGCGCATTACAAGGCATCTTAAAGCTTCTTGCTGCATGCGGCACGTGGCTTTTAAAATACTACTAGTACCTCGATCCTATAGATGACCCGGAAATGTAAATCAACGGTTATCGAGATTTAGCCACCAAGTCCATTTGCCTTGAGTCTTTTTATAAGCAATTGAAAGGATTGATGAGAAAAACAACGCCAATTTGCGGGATCAGCTTTGACAATATATATAGAGTATAGATTCAAATGATGCGCCATAAGCGCATCAATCAATTGTAATTGATTTAAACATTATATGTCGGGATTTTATAAATAATTTAATAATAATTGTAATTAGTCAATAGTATTCAAGGTATTCCAATAATTCTTCGGTTACACCATCGTCTACATTCATGTAGTTTATAGTCATAATGTATATTAAAAATTTCTTATGGAATCTTTGATTTTCGTCAAGAATTTTAATAATATGCGAAGAGGATCTCTTCGTTACATTCTCGCGGCATATCTAAAAGACTATATACAGCAGCAACGCAATGTAATAACGCGATGTACAGAGCGGAGAAGCAAAGGAGGACCACACGCGCGCTCGCAAAATGGCCTCCGGCATGTACAAAGGAATTTTCCTGCTCGCGAGGGCCGATTCCGGTTTCAATGAGAAAAGGTGTGCAAGCTGTTGCTATGCCTCTGCGTTTGCTACCGCGACTAAACCATATTTTTCAGTGGAAAAGTAAAGTAGTAACCTGAGGGATGGTAATCATTGACAGATATTCTATGACCAAACGACAATAGACGCTTGAGTGTCTAGCCCTGTCGTCAATTTTTGGAAGCTTCATCGTCAGAGACCAGAAATCTTACCGAGAAGTTAATGAAACAATAAATATTAATATTCACTAGGCGATATAGTTATATGATATTTCTCCATGCATTCTACAGTCAACATTATATTGGCTTGATCGAATCTCATTGGAGAAGGTGACGAGTCTCATAACATTGTTGGGAAACAGCTCCTTTTAGGATTTCTTTGGTTTCATTACTTTTCTCCATGTTCTTCAAATTTGGCCCGTTTCTCACGCATTATTTTTTCTTTCACTCAGTTTTCTTTCCATCTTCCTTCAGAAAAGAAGATATGGGTGGTACTCACCCTCGCCGATCGTTGACAGATAATACGAGGCCTAGAATGGTCCCCGGCATCAACGGTCCAGCAGGAAACCGTAACGAATTTTATGAGCGACCCGTTATACCCTACTGAACCTTCTTCCTTTCTATATCTTTCTCTCTACCTCCCAGAAGTTCCTGCGTGTATAGTGGCCGCTTCCAAGTTCCAGTAAACGCACGAGAGGAAGAGACCATGAAAATTCCAATCGTTCCATTCATCGGGTTCTCGGGATTATGGAAATTAATTAATTCTTATCTAATCGAAAGGTAAGATTAAAAGGAGAACCTGAATGGTGATCCGTTTTCGCTTAGAGTTGAGATAAGTCCTGATTATACTGATGCAGTAACAGGAGAATGGAATACTGACTGAATGGGCCATGATATCCTGAAAACATTGTCAATTCTAAGGTGCACAGAGGCACGAGTTTCTTATTCAAGGAACAATTGACGTAATACTCACTGAAGAAGTGTTGACTCGTAACTTGCCATGAATGGCCAATCAAAAGTGTATATAACTCCGTCAAGAACTGATGGATAAACGATTCGCCGTTAAAACCATCAAACACCAATGGCGGTTGAGCCTTTCTACCTTCCTCTTCTTTTCTCAATTCGTGTTCATCGCAGCGTGTTAATTGTAATGCGCGCGGGAGCGTTACCTAACGCCTGCGACGTCGAAGCTTCTGCTTCCTTCACCGAAGTAAAATCAGATGAAGAGAAGATGAGATCAAGAGTGAGAAGTAAAGGAGGAGATCAGAATGGTTCAGAGTGCGACAGAAACAGGGATAGAGAAGGTGAGATGAGGTAGCTCGTAAATCTAGAGACCGCCGCGCTTGTCCAGGACGCTGAATAGGTGTAAATGAAGTTGCGGCTTGTGGACCAACCATCCAGCAGCCGTTCTCGATCCCACTGGACCACCCCGGCATTTGTCGTGCGGCGCGCGGCCGGCCACCAACGAAATAAATAGTTATATACCGACAACCAACGAATGCAGTTGGTTCAAGGTGATGGAGGAGGGGGTGGGCTTCTCTATCTTCTTCCTCAGTTTTTTCTTTTGCTTTCTCGTGGGCCTCTCTCATCCCGACCGCCATCACGACAATGCGCAACACTGGACCTAACTTTTCTTCTCACTTCTACTTCTACACACTTTCGCTTATTCCTGCCAGGATTTGGGATTGGCTTAGATTTTTTCATCCTTTTTTATTCCGTTCATCTTTTTTCTGGACTATATCTTACTCGCTCTGTGCGAAGACCCTCATCCAACACCACGCCCATCATGGACGTGCCTAAATAGACCGTGTGCTTTAGTGGCCTCTATATAGAAACGCGGTATCAACTGGTGAAGCTTCGGCAGCATCGTCGAGGTGGTCTCGCTCCAGCCTCATGGCCAAAAGCAGAGAGAGAAAAAGTAACATCATTTTCTCCTTCTTCTTTTTCTACAGTGAGATCCCTTGAAAATTATTCGAGAGGTAAAACTCAAAGTAGAGGAACCATGCGAGATATATCAACACATTGAGGTTGATGTAGGCCTATACATACCCCGATGTGGTATGAAGTTGATGTGTATCTATGGATGAATGTTGTATCCACGAATTTGTCATAGATCGATCGCGGAAGATCGATGATCAATACCCACGCATACGTTTGTGTATCAACAACTATCAGCTTGCGATGCTTGCCGGACTTAAGAAGGCCCGTGCGGATGAAGAAGATTTCGAGTAGCGAAGATAATTCAATTATTAACGATTCCATAGTGATGCCACTTTATTCATATGATCGATCATTCCCTATATTCAGCATAGTACACTATTTATCGAATTCAACGAAGACAACTGAGTGGCGAAGAAAATGTTTGAAGGGTTCCTATAGTTCCCAAAGCGAATCATGAAAATACTTTTGAGGCCCCGACTATAGTGGCCAGACACGCAGTTCGCGCAAGATGCTTACAAATCTTCTTACCAACTTCCTGTTTTCGAAATAGTCAGTGGCACGCGTCTATCTACGTAATATTTTACTATCCTGCTTCCCTCTATCCTGAGAATATTAGATCGTAGACTCCCTTTTTTTTGGTCCTATTTGTGAACTCAACATCCTATTCAGTCCTGCTCACTGGAGAACGGAATCGGAGGCATCGCTCTGGATTATCTTTCCCAACTACTTAAGGCAACCTAAAGAGATTGCGGATAGAGATCTCTTTTGCAGCTCGGACACACGCCCAGCAGGTGGACTTCAGTGGTCATCCTGGAAGCCATTTAGGCATGACAAAAAGCTGATGTTCCTTCGACTAGTATAGTCTATTCATAAG
This sequence comes from Odontocolon sp. PSUC_FEM 10030002, assembly GCA_018906895.1. Taxonomy (NCBI): domain Eukaryota; kingdom Metazoa; phylum Arthropoda; class Insecta; order Hymenoptera; family Ichneumonidae; genus Odontocolon; species Odontocolon sp. PSUC_FEM 10030002. The sequence goes on from JABMBT010002753.1 coordinate 6,139, forward strand.
TATAACTGGTATCCAGAGACCGCAGACTCCGTCAGTGAAAACGGAAGCGAGTTAGTGCGCCTGTAGGATGGATAAAGCCACCGGAGATCAGCCTAATATAGGTTAACACTTATACTCATTAACTAACCGAATAAACCGCCACAAAGAGCGCCAGTTCTTTATTCTCTTGTCTTCTCTTAGCCAACAGTCTTTGACGACGTTTTCGGCAGTGTCTATCGCAATCAATGGTAGTTTCGCTAAACCTCTAAAAATTCCCCAACGACATACTTTTCGATGGTTTTAGAAACTGCATCACTTCTGTCGTATTCTCTTTCCGTGGATATCCTTTCTATGTCAATAAGTAAATCAAAGTTTCAGGCAGACCTCGCGTTAATATTCGACAGACTCCCCGTCATTATTCTTTGAATGTTCCATTCTTCTTAAACACCCATTAAGCGTCTCCTTTTTATAATTAATATAACAGATAAGCTTGAAGTATAACGTGAATTAGAGATAAAGTCACAGTTCCATTTACTGAATTACTTATCTACAAAAAGGGTATCTGAAGAAAAATGACGTGGACCTTTTTCAATTGATGAAAGTTCAGAAAAAGCCTTTCTTTTTCCCTATTCATCAGCATTTTTTCTCAGCCGAATTCCGTCAATGTACATATCTTCGTACCTTTCCTTCTTATCCTTCTCTATCTTTTACACACACGCACCTGTCGTCCTGATGTTGCATTAGAACTTATACCCTATTATTCGTAATCGTCTGACTGGACTGTTGCGTTGCTTGAACCCGGCTATACGTATGGCTTTGGTATTAGACGGTTCAGTTGCTACCGGAACACCTACGAGGATTTTTAGGGCGGGGTGCGAACACGTCGGAGGACATCAAAGGCCTCCGTGAGAGGTAATTATTGTTTCTCGATGCCGTGTTGGCCTGGAATGAGCTAGCGCGGTGGCGCCTGGACGCGCGCGAGCTCTAGGCGCTGCCGTTCTCACCCTCGTCACTTCGCTTCTTCGCCGCTTCTGCGCCACGTCCCTCCCTTCCCTTACTTTCCTTACAGTCCCTCCATCTAATACTCCAAAGTTCAGCTTCTCCGTTCCTCCAGCCAAAGCGCCCAGCCCGCCATCAGACCTCCGCCACGAGTCCTCTCACCCTTAATTAAGAGAACTCCGCATACGGTCGCACCGCCGATTCTTTACGGTTTCTATTCCATTTCACTCTTCAGCTTCTACTCTTTCCCTCACATTCCTTGAGTCTGCGATCCAGTCGTAGAAGGTCATTCCATCAAGACTTTTCTTAGTCATCCTCGAGGTCGTTCTAACTTCTGCATTCTCGTCGTACACGATCGCTGGGTCGACTAATCGATTTCCCTTTCCCGGATCCATCAGGAGTGAGAAACCGAATAATTTAGGGATTTGGGTAATTTCGCGGATTCCTGACATTCATAGCTGTCATAGGTTCGAGTAAAAGACGAGTCAGGAAGGAAAAAAGGAGACCAAAAAACGTCTTCATCTTTTGTGGGTATATTTTATAGTATAGAATCGTTGTTGCTGACTTTGAGAAAGGTAAAGGCGTTTCGAAACGCTCACCCCGAAAAATTGGCACCTTCGTTTAGGTGGCCTGACATTATTCTACCTAGAAATTTCGAACCCGCGGTAGGTCTTCGTGCATTCAAGGCATATTTTTCTCTTCCTTTCCTCCATTCCCGTTTCCTTTCTTCTCTCTCTCTCTCTCTCTCGTCTACGCTGTGTGTGTCTACGCGCTCTGGCACTTCGCGGATGAAGTGATTCGCCACGGAACCCGCTTTCGCGGTGGTACATAGAGCTAACGTTACAGAGTTCCACCGCCGGCGTTGCCGGTTGACGAGACGAAAGCGGGCGCGCGCCCAGCGATCCTCTGGGTCTGGTGTTGGTTCTGGCGAGTTCTCTTGTTCCTGAGCGGATCTTGGGTTTAGCCAGGAAAAGAGAAAAAGACAATCGTTACGAGGAACTTTTCGGGCCATTACTCTGCCTCAATCGCATCTTCTCACTCCTCTTCTTTCTCGCTGTATTAAATTTTGCCATCCCTCCGGCTCCACACAGCATCACCGCGCCATATATTTTTTCTATGCGGTGAGTTTTAATAAATACGTTTCTCGATACCGACAGCGTGTGACCGGCAGGTGAGACTGGAGTTTTGTCTCGTCAAGGATTTTTTATGGAAGAATGAATATCGATAGTTTCATAGTTTTTATTTTTTTTCATACTTGTGTTGATCGATACAAATTGATGTTCATTTTGGGTTACTTTAAACATTAAATTAAGGAAAAAGTCGAATTTTTATCAGCTTCCTTTTCAGGCGTTTCTGAAATATGCATCTATCCTTTTAACCCACAAACTGAGTGTGTACCCGTTGCTTCGATACATTCCAGGGGTAGCTGTAGTTGGGGGTCACTATAGTTGTGTCCAGTGAAATTACGAATGAAGATACGCAGCAGACCTCGACATTACCACCCACGGGGCTCTTCCACGCCGAATTATCCCCTCTGTTATGGCTAAACATTTATGTATTTATTACTGTACAAACGGCTAGGTACAATTCTGTACGTGATCAATACGCATTAACGGACGCTACGAACGAACAGAGAATTGGAAAGTAGGAATGAGAGATTGAAATAAGCTGCTTTGACACGGTTCGGTTCATCTTCAAGCTTCTGTATATAGTCAATTCTGGACCGGCTCCAATAGTATCATCTCTGTGTCACTCTTTTACTTTTCCTTTCTTCTACATTCCTCTACGTGGGAACATTTCCAAATAAACATATGCGAATCTTTTCCGCTGGACCTTTAAATATTTGCTTTAAAATCATAAGATTTATGGAAATAATAAGAGTTTCATCGATGAGGAACCGTTGTAATTGATATTTAAGTTTTATAGCTTGATAATGAGAGAGGATAAAGAGCTGTTTGGAATTATATGAGAGTGTGTGCTGTGCTTTAGGGTCTTCACTGTTTCACTCTTTATTTCACTCTGTCTTTTCCTCGGACAAACTTGACCAAGAGAGCGAGGTAATTTTAACGATATACGCCACGAGGCAAATGATCTTCGTTATATTCTTTGAGAGAGATTTAAAGAGGCTCGTAACGAGTCGACGACGAGAGGAGAGATAGAGAAAGATGAGAAACGAAGGGAAGAAGGAGAGGACCGAAGGAGGACCGGTGAACATAATGTTTTCATTAGGTCGCGATCATTATCTGGCCAACTGAACAAACGAGCGCGAATGCTCCAGGCCGGAGCTCGCGCGCGTTCATAGCGCACCAACCAAGAAAGAAGAAACAAGAAGAAGACGAGAGCGAAGAAGGAAAGATGGAGAGCACTCTGGTATATTAAGACGAATGACCAGTGCTGCGATGGCAATTAATTATTGGCCTCCCTTCACAGTGTGTTACTAATATTAATTAATCCGGTTCACGTACACTATATCGCAAGAATGCCTAATAATTCTGGCTTTGCGGGTGTGTAACTCAACTCACTGTTCGATTCCATTCCGTTTTCGTTTCATATTATATATAGGTATACGAGAATCACGCGAGTCCATATAAACTCGTGAAATATCTTCCTGTCAGATTGGATCGATAGATCGTCGCGAATCGACTATTTACATCAGGAAATATAGAGAACCAGCATTTATCAGAATGACAAATTCACTATCAAATTTTATTTCAGTTCGATTTCGTGGCACATAAATTAATGAGAGTCAAGAGAGTCGATATGGATGTTTGAAATTTTGTTAATTCACGATATATAGAACAAAGAATGGTGATGAATCAAGCTTATACTCTGAGAAAAGAGCTTATTTAATGTTAACAAATCGTCTCTTGTATATGGGGAAATAGATAATTATTCATAATTAACAAATTTCGGTTCAGCTAA
>JABMBT010002764.1:0-10037 GCA_018906895.1 Odontocolon sp. PSUC_FEM 10030002
CTTTTCCCTCCTCTATTCGCTTTTTTTTTTGTCCCCCCGAAGAAGCCGCTAAGGTTTGTGATACGAGGCAAGCGCGACGACGATTGAGCAGGAATGATTCGGGAATCGTAAAAGAAAAAAGAAGATATTCCCGCTAAGACGTTCGTTCGCGCGTTTTTCCTTTTCTTTCTTTAGGAATTTCAGTCGTCTCTAAAAAGCCGGAAAAATAGCACTTCGGCAAGTTTCAACAATAACATGTAAAAAAAGGCGCTCTTGGATAAAGTACAAAATAACAAAAAAAAAAACAAAAATGAAAGAAAAAAAAAGTAGGATCGTAAATTTTCAAACTAAAATAAAGCGCGGGGTGGGTCCACGTGGCGATAGTTTATGAAAATAAGTGTTGAAATATCTTTGGATAAATTGAGAAGACGCGTCGTAGCGTCGGTGTTTAACCGGTGGCGTGGTTTCACTACAACGAGACAACGGAAGCGAGATTATCGCCACGAAAGCTACGGTAAAACGGCCGAAGAAATTATTCCCACGAATATATAACACAAAACACGTTGATCAATGGTTTTCGTGTACTCACTTTGTATCGACATCAGACATTGTTGATGATTGTTGTTTACTTAACGGTGGAAGAACAAGACCGAAGTTTGTATGATGCACTTATAAAATCCTTGGCTTCGCTTTGGCTAACCGTACGTTCGATGTGCGGAGGAACCGGAGAAACACTAGGGCTGCCTACCGACGCGCAAATGGCAGAGGGACTCGCTCACGGATTCGCCCGAGTCCCTCGGCTTGGCCCGGCCGGCGGGCCGGCGGCCTTCAAACGGTTTTCTTTCCCGCTCGTTTGTAGATGGCGCTCGTATTCCACATTTTTCACCCGAATCCCCCTCCCCCAAAAAGCTCGATTCGTCGCATTCCATATACTTTTGATAAATAAATTAAATTTCTTCTATAAAAATCGTAATTTCTACTATTCGATTTACATAAGATATTTGCGGTACGAATTTTTCGCATTCTGTAAAAAGCTCGGAGATTCGTGATAATATAAAAATAATCTTGCGGTTGAAGCGGCGGATTCAGGACTGTATCGAGAGGGCGCCGTTTAGCCACATTCTCCCCCTTCCACATTCTCATTGACCAATCGCGGCGCGACTCAACGCATGAAAATAACCGACACTTCCGGTTGTAGTCGGGAGAGCCGTTTGAAACAAACGTCGTTTTGTCGTATACCGAAGTCTTTAAATGTTCGTTTGAGAGTCGGCGGAGTATTCGGTGAACGTATGATTTACTTTGGCACACCGACTCTCACGTTGGATGAGCGAATGTCGTGTAAAGAGTAATCAGGGAATACTGGAATGTTCGAGAAGTTTCGTTCGCGACCTCGTTTCCGGCGCATGTATCAAACGGTGTACAAAGCTATACACGACGATCTTCGCTCATTCCGTTCGTCTCTGACGTCCGTGTTACAAGATGCATCATAATTATACGTGCTAAAATCGTAACAAACGTATCCGAGCTTAGCTTCAACGTCGGCTCTCAAGAAACGCACGACTTGATAAACGATAACGTTGAAATGGCATACGCTCAGCAGAGTTTCCGCGTATGGCTTATCGCACTGCCGGTGGAGAGCCTGAGAACCAACTGAGCATATACATATCTCTCTGTATCTATATATACCTGTATATATATATAGATATAGATATGTATGCATACATACCATAAGGATACGATTTTCGAGCGATAGTTCGATAATACGATAGTCTACACATAAAATTTAGCGTTCAATCGGGAAATGAGGATTCTGTGAATGTATTGCAGGCTTCCCTACACACGCGTGCCAGATTTTCCTATACACGTATATTCGCTTCTTTATTCGTATTTCGGCGCATGCGTCTATCGAATTGGTTATAGATCGACGCTGCTCCATTTAACATTTTGCAAGGCAGGGGGATTAAGTATGAAACGGTTTTAGGTAGCGATGCGTATAGTATAACAACATTCAATTATAACAGAATGACCATCGTCCCTGGTATTTTCCATCGGTTTAAATATCTATCTATTTGAACGTTGTTACCGGGAGTACCGATAGCGCATGGCACGCAAATTTATGTTTATGCCACTCTGTGCGGAAAGTCACGTTTTACCCACGCTTCGAATCAAAACAAAAATTGAATTTGACTTTTTTTTACATTTTCAATTTCATTCTCGTACGTGTATCATTCGGGATGATGGGACACGCGCCGACAGTCAACGCAAGCATGAAAACGATTATTCGAGGGCCGCAGCTGCCGGGCACGGGCGCAGGTGAAGACACGCCGGGCAGATGTACCGTTTTTAGGGACCGACCACAGCGGCGTCTGTGATGCGCGCGTCTTTCGCTATGTCTGTCTCACTTTATCCCCCTGTAGTCCCTGCGTGACTTAGGTTTCCATGGGTCACCCCGGAAAGGGGGTGTGTATACACTGCCTCCCCCCACCCCTTCGCGTCCTCTGCCACTTGAAGAACTCTGTGACCCCGCGCGTTGGTCGCCGGGCATCAAAATTACGTCACAAAACGTTATAACGATTACATACATTTCTTTTGAAATAATATGAAACATGAAAGATTGTTTTTTCTTTTACCATGATCTGGAAACTCCAGACGTTTGTACAGGTATCAAAACCTGCATATTTCCAATCGCACGCAGCCACACTTATGTACACAGTAGGAAATGTGAGATGTCAACGTTTGCACAGTAGTCGCTCTTTCGATGAGTAATTTAGATTAATCGTCTGGGTTACGGAAGATTAAAAATTTTTTTTTTTTGTATCTTCGGGTTCGTTTCAGGAGAGTTCTTTTTTATATTGCTTTAAGAAGTCTGTAGTTTCCGTAACCACGGCACGTAGAAAGAGCGAGAGCGATGTAATTATTGGCTGGTTAAGGGACTCAAAAATATAGTTATTGGCACAAGTTTGTCTCTTTCTATCTAACATCATTCTCTATGTTTTGGCTGCCAAGAATAATCGAGGCCAACGATGCACATGTACCCGAATGGTATTTTTTTCCAGTTGTTTCCCACGATGGAAACAAAAATGATACGTGCTGGGTTGGTCATAAACATTTTTTTGGTATACAGGAACCGGACCCACGATTCGTGGTAGATATTGTACCTCGGTACCTCGAAATGTAGCAGCGCTACACCGTATGACCCACAAACTCTTATCTCACCTACAAAGTCACAGTCCCGCTCTCGGAGCTAGTTGCTACTTGCTCGACGAGTGTCCGCGTGTGTGGCTGTGTGTATGTGTAACCGGATGCTATTTCGACGATGAGAACCTAACCTAAACCTCTCGCTGGACTTGGTACTGAATAATGTACACATAAATATATGTTAAATGTCAACATTTCCGGCATGTTTGGCGCCTTATCAATTCTTCGCTCTCCCACTCCTCCACTCTTTTGTTTCTTTTACTTGCAATAAGCGAAAGCAAAAGGAACAATTTTCTGTCGAGTGCATTTCGTTTTATTCCTAAAAATAGGAATTATTATTGTTATCGTTATCATTTATCAAATATCCAAGACCGTTTGAAAGTTTCCATCCATATCGAGGGAAAAGGGTATAATTAAAGGTTTATTATAGCTATATCTTCTTTCCCCTTTGTATGATTATCGAAAGCAAGTTCGACAGAATCGAACCAGCAGAGCGTGTAGCGTTGCCGGACCGTAATTTCGGCGCTACGATATTTAAGTATAGTAAAAGTAGCAAAGTATAGCAAAAGTAGGCCAGGAGAAGCTATATGAAAAACGATCTGCATACAGGTGGCAGTTAAAGTTTTGCAACGAAATTCCAAACTTCCGTTCGTACAAGCTCTTTTTGCACATGATGCTATTCGCTTTCTCATTTTAACGCTGATTCAGGAACTCCTTCATAAGGTTTACCACGAAGAAAGAAATTGTACGCGTACGTATACGATATCAAGAGACGCGGGGCAGCGTCTCGACGCCAAGTCTTTGGAAAAGTATAAACTTTAGGCCGATACGGTGAAACCTTGATTACCCGAACCCCGGTTAATCGAGAGTTCCCATGTTAAAACAGAGGAAAATTAGATTATCCAGATCCCGGTTGATCGAGAATTTTCATATTAATACAGGAAAAGTCGACTATCCAGACCCCGGTTAATCGGGGTTTCACTATATATACATGTGTACACATGTATAGATACAGCGACTTGAGTGCGATATAGTATAGGCATGAAAATGATATTTCGCCGCACGAACGGATCACTAGAGCGTCCAGAAATAGCGCACACAACTTTCCATTACATTTGCGGAAGAAGGTCGACCGGCGTGTGGTGTGTGTCGCGTCGGCAAAAAGATTTCACCTCGTGTGCCGCTGCAACGTTTTCTATACGTGAGAACGTACATGAGCAATATATACATATATAACACCGATACCCATGGAAAATACTATCTCTTTCCCTTTTTTTCCCCGTTTCTATCGCTCAACGTGAAAAACAGCTTCGTTACTCGACCTAGATGGATCATCGAGGGTTCAGCTTGTTTTATTTTCATGACTAAACTTTGAAAATGCCAATAGCGACGATCGAGGCTTCTGAGAACGACGCAGTAGCCATTTTTATTGATACAGGGTAGATATTCGGTATTGACCTGACCTCACCCAACTGTAAACCTTCTCGCCGGCTTCGGACTTTATATCATACATATATACGGTGAAAAATCTTGACCAGCGATTATAGGAATCGGTCAGCTTCACCGTGTTCAACCGATACAACTCTGCCCAGTGGATGGAGATCCATAGATAAGCGATTACGTAAAAGAATGGAATTTTTATTTTTGTTTACAACTGAAAATTACACGATATGTCATAAATTAATTGATGTAAAAATTATGATTTTTTTTTTCTTAATAGAGATTGTGCAGAAACTTATGCAGAAACTTTAAACAATCAGCGAATTCTTTAATGAAATTGATTATAGTAACGTTCGAAATATAATTGTACTCGAATAAAAGTTGTACAAATCTGAGAAATTGAACGCTTTCCACATGGTTGAGGTCTCGGTGTCTGGTTATCGCTTCGGCACGAAAGTCCGAAAGTACGGGCTCGAGTTCTCTCGCTGTCTCGTTCTAAACTCATTTTCAACCGAATCCATTCCTATCTTTTTTCTCCGCTTGTTCCCTCTCACTCTGCTTTTCGCTGTGTATCTCTTTCGAAGAGCGAGATGGTTGAACTTTCGCTCCTTCTTCACCTCTGGACGCAGTGTAGACGAGAGAGAAAAAAAGGAACGGAACGATAAGCAGCAATTACAAAGTCACCAATGTCGAGCGTAAACCGCAGATAGGATGGTCGTTATTGCAACATTTGCTTTTGATTGTTTCGTTTTGATATATATAAATGATACTCCGAAGATTATTACTCTTACAACTATTATAGAACGAGGGAATTCGTCTAGTTCATTTTTGAGAGAGTATAAAACTCGATTAATATGCGTCGTCTCTGTTATCGACGTCGATCAATAAAATCGAATTATTATCGAATGGGACGAGGTCACCGAGCTTGCTGCGGACCAGCTTCGCCCCGTGTTTCGTCACTTGCGAATAGTAATAACGCTTTCATTCGCAGCTCCGCTATAAGCTGTACTATATACAACGAATGCTATAAATAGCGACTATCCAACGTTTGCAGGACGCCGCCGGCAATATTGGAAATCCTTGCGACTCTAACGTCACGGGTAATTACGGTTTTAACGAAGTTATCTAAAGACTATAGAAATTGGTATTTAACGCCCTTCTTGAAAGATAACATCAATTACACACATTAAGTTATTCAATTACGATAGTCTACTTCAAAAAAAATATATAGAATTTCCATTTTATAGGGAATTCTATAATTTTTATTTTTTGAGATCAATAATCGAGAAATCATTGTTTTATGCTCTTCGAGTAACAGAAGTAAAGAATCAAAACGTTTTACCGTTACTCGATCAATTACCGTCATTCGATAATTCGCTTTAGAATGTTTTTCAAATTTTGAATTTTTCCGCTGTTACCTACAGAGCGCCTGCGCTAGTCGACGATTCTTTCCCCCTCCAATTCCACGCGTGGATTCTGGATTCTCCATCATTTTTCCTCTCGACTACGTAATTCGCGTGTTCACGGGTGTTTCCGCGTAATCGTAAACCGAAAAATCATTTTAACGTCTTCGCCGTCAATTAAGTTTAAAATAGTACAAATTTGTATCAACAAATTCGTGAACGTCGTCGAATGTGTCACATGTTTTGTTTTTACACTTGACAAACGATTTGTTAACCTCGCCAATGGGGTTACCAAGGTTTTTAGTTGTTAGTCAAATACCGAACTAACCCAACAGCACAGCGTTTTGAAATATGGCTGCTGCAGCCGCTGCCGCGTTACTCGACGAGTTGATGGGAAGAAACAGAAATGTTCTTCCTAACGAGAAACCCAAAGAACTCAACTGGGAGGATCCTGAGGTACGACATTGATTTTACATAAAAGTCATCAATTTTCTCTCTACGAATATTCTCGACTAACCTCATTTTTTTACAAATTTTTTACATCCTGTCATTGCCATCGATTTCAATTTAGTATCGTTTTTTGAGCGTTTCATCATTTTCTTGATTCTACGAAAATTTAATTTGTTCGATTTTGTAGTCGGTATGATTTTGAGTACCAATGATAATAATTTTTCAGGATTCGATGTTTTTATCATTATTTCTTTCCTCCGTTTTAGTCGCTATGTAAGGAAATCTGTTTTCTGCGACGCTCACGTCGCGTTGGTTTGTTTTTCAGTTTTGCAAACTTTACCTCGTCAAATTTTGTCCTCACGATCTTTTCGTCAACACTCGAGCGGATCTCGGAGCGTGCTCCAGAGTTCACGACGACGAAGCGAGAGATTTGTTCGAAAAGGCACAGTATTCGTACAGGAAACAACAGTACGAGGATGAATTCATACGATTTTGTCAGAGCATGCTCAACGAAGTGGAGAGAAAGATTATCAAGGGAAAACAGAGATTGGCTCTGATCGGTCGAACCGAAGCTGTAATTTTCATAGATTTGTATCAAAAAGTTGAAAAATTCGTAGAGAAAGATACTAAAGTTCGTTTGATCGTGTTTCACAGCCGACCTTGACACCTGCGCAAACTCAACGTAACGAGGAACAAATAGCCCTGCTCACGGAGAAAATCAATAAACTTGTGGAGGAGGCCGAGCAGAGTGGAATTCAGGGAAATGTGGAACAAGCTCAGGGTCTTATGCGACTCTGCGATCAGCTGAAAGAGGAGCGAGAAACTCTAAGAAAATCGAATGACAATAGTCATTATAATCAGGTTCGTTTGACGACGATGAATTTTTTTTTTGTTTTTATTTATGTATTTTATTTATGGATGAATTGTGAATTTTTTCTGTCCAGACCGCAGAGTTGGCAGCCGCGCAAGAAAAGCTGATGGAAGTCTGCGATGTTTGTGGTGCTTTTCTCATAGTCGGTGACGCACAGCAACGTATCGACGACCATTTAATGGGAAAACAGCACGTAGGATACGCTCGGCTCAAAAGCGCGTTGCAAGAGATTATGGTAAGTGATCGAACATGATTTTTTTTTTTATCTCCAAAAACGTCGGTAATAGGATTTTTCGAATTTGAATATAATGGTAACGGTAATGAATTTTTAGAACAAACGCGAGCGAGCGAGAGACGAAAAGGAACAAAAAAGGGACGAGGATAGAAAGCAAAGAGCTCGAGCAAACGAGGAACTCGAGAGAAAGAGGCGGGAAGGCGACAGGGACAGAGAGCGAGAACGTGACCGCGATCGTGATAGAGATAAGCGACGAAGGCGTCCCGAAGAGGACAAAGGCCGTCACGATGGTCTCGGGCACAGGTTGATTACTGAAAATTTTTTAAAAATCATTCGTATCGTCAAAATCTTGAAAATTCTTAAATTACGGTTTATATTTTCGTTTTTGCAGAAACTTTGGCCATCGGAGTAGAAGTAAATCTCGCGAACGTTACGATCGTCACAGAGAGGAGGAAAATCATAGGCGTCACAATAGAGATAAAGGTAACGAAAAGTGTTGATGCATGTTTGTCATGTACATTAAAGCATTTTTTTTTCTTTTAAATCTGTAATTTTGTGTGTTTGTCGTAAAATTTTTCAGGAAATCGCGATCATCGAAACTCAAGCGGTCACAATCGTCGTCGCCACCGGTCAAGAAGTCCAAGTCGCAAGTAACTACTCTTGATTGGTTAGTGAGTGAGAAGTAAGCCAGGTATGCACTAATCGATAAACTATTAACGTCTCAATTACTACTGTACAGGTACAATAAACCAGGTGAGTTAAGTTAGACATGAAAATACCATAAATAAGTGATAAACTGATAAACTATCTGTGATTTTATCGCTGGAAAAAAGCTATAAACAAAAATTAGACAAAAAAAGAACAAACAAACAAACAAACGTCAACGTTCGAAACGAGTCGATATTTGACGTCGTTCTCGTCATTCATACCGTTATCTCATTTCATTCGTTGGTCATAATAAAATAACAGACAATGCACTCATTTACAAAGAGCGTGGTAAACAAACGCGTTAAAGTTGCGTCGTATCGCACTAAACAATTTTCGACATCGCAAAGAAGAAAAAAAAAAAACAAGAAAAAATCGAAAGAGTGTACTTTAATGATAATAGATGTATTGGCTAGTTGTATACGCAGAGCAAGATGGGAGAAGGTATACCTATACTTGCTTTGATCGGAATAATTTGACCTTCGTACAGATGGAAATAACGTGAACTCACGTTACACGGCGAATATCTGTGTAAACCCAACGACTGTGCATAGATTTTGTTTTTTCGTAAAGAAATTAGTGGTTTAGTGGAGGAAATCAGTGCCTACTACCGTAGACACCTGCCACGACAGTGCCCTGTGTGACTGTGACTATACAATCCTAGCTTCCGCCACGCATTTCTGAGGTATTTATATCGGAATGATAGTAATACCAAACATGTCTTTTTACTAGCGGTTGGGGGAAAAAAAAAAAAAACAAATCACGCGTCGTATATCGAGTCCTCGACCAATCTGATTATAACTTTACTCTTTTTTTTTGTTTATAATAAAAATCTTACACTGTTTACCTCCTTTGCGGTTTCAACTATTTTTAATCGATATTCTCTCGATTGCGATAAATCTCCCATGTGACGTCTTTGTTATTGTTCATCTTCTTCTTCTATCTCATACTCATATTTTTCATCATTCGGACGAATGCGCATTGATCTAAACAATCGCAATATTACGCTGTTTCTGCGCTCAATTCGTTCATTCAATCGGCAACGAAGGGGCTTTTCTTTTTCTTTTTTTTTCCGTGAATCAGGATTCAGGGATACTCGGGCCTTTGGACGATGCGTTTCTTCAGACGCAAAACTTACATTTAATTTAAGCATTCCGAGCGATGTTAAACGATCGTTCGCGTTGTGACGAAAAACAACGTTTTTCACGAAAAAAAAAAATCGACGAACTCGCAAGATCGACACATTCTTGTGTTTTGAAATGTTGATTGTCTATTTTCAGAGTGAGAAGAACCGGAGGACCGTAACTAGCGCGGTAGAGCACACGAGCACGCAGCTTAATGTATTGTTAAGGTAAAGATTTTGCATAATCTTTAAAAGAAAAGAAATCGCAATCGACCGTGAATTTTCTACAATTTCGGACTAACCGAACGGTGAAAAATATCGTTCTCTAAAAATTGAGCGTAAAAAGGAAACTAATAAATTCTGTGTCTCCCATCTGGTCGTTTTGTCGCTCAAAGGGCATATCGATCAATTTTTATTCTCTCACAGCTAATGTTTACTTAATCGTGAACGGGTTCTTTCTATCCACATCGAATGCAATTGTTACTCTAGACTATCTAAGCGTAACGAACGATTTGACGTGGTAAATTGTCCATTGTTCGAATTGTAATATGATCGTAATAAATTGTTATTTCTAATGAATAAAAAAAGGGCAAAAGAAAGAAAGTATCTCAACCAAGTCTTGACTCATTCGGG
>JABMBT010002775.1:0-10037 GCA_018906895.1 Odontocolon sp. PSUC_FEM 10030002
TGTAAGAAAAAAAAACAAAGTTTTGTCTAATACGTTTGTCTCGGCTGCCTTTTCGCTGTCGCTTTGTGCTACATTCTTCGATTTACTATACTGTACTTACTATTCTGCTATATATTATATACTATACGTATATACTATCATATTCTTGCGTACATATCTGTATTATGATTATTAATCTGCCTATATTCTCATATTTGAGTTTTGCTACGCCTAAAATGTTATACTACACGTATGCACGCACGGAATAAAAATTTCTTTTATATACTATCATTATTTATCTATACTCGTACAAAGTACTCTGTACTTGGATTCAACAGATTTACACTCTACTCACACGTATATTTCAATCGGAGTAAAAATTTACTTTATGAAAAAAAAAAAAAAAAAAATCGAGATTTCCATGAAAAACGAAAAAAACACCATTTTTATGAGAAATCGAAGAGTCTTATTTTCTGTGCATAAATATTTGTACACGATAGTTGAACGTACGACGAAAAAAAAATGGAACCTTTTATATCCTGGATAAAATTTGTTTATCCGCATTCCGGTACGTCGTATAATAGGTCGATGGTCATATATATATATCGCCAGCTTAGAAGATTTATTATAGGAGAGTATTTAATGTCATTATAGAGCGCTATACATTTTGTTTCTTTTTTTCTTTCTCTCCATATAATCGCGAAAAACGCGCGACACGATGCAACCCCCAGCGAGATTTTCAAGCCACCCTCTGAGTGTGAGTGATGCTTCGCTATAGAAGAGAGAATCTAGCTTGCACAGAGTCATTGTGTCTCGTTTCCTCTGGTATCCGGCTCTCCCTCTTCTCGTACCGCGGCCCATGATAAAAGTTGGGTCGGTACGAAACGTCGCAATTTACCAGAGACAGGAAAATAAAGTTGCTCTGGTGCTCGGTACTTCCAACCGATACTAATTTTTCCTTCGTTGGTTCATATACACGATATTCCCGAAGAATACAAGTTCAGAAAGCCTCCCAGCTTCTGGATAAATCCAGTTGATAAAGAATTTCAATAGTCTTGTCGATGCTGTAAATTTATTATAATTTCTTACGATATCCAAGAACTTCTTAGATCAATACTCGTATGTTTCTTCATTAGACTTATTTCGTTTCAACCAGTTCGAATTATCGCAGATTCTCGTGATAAGAGACAGATAATTTCAATTTTTACTGAACTAAAATATCATTCAATTTTCGTGATATTTACATCGATGAAAAAATGACGAAATATTGGGACAAGTATCGGTGTTTGAGATAAAGTAATTACGTCAAGAATTCCAAAAATACGAGATAACGATTGGATGAAAAATGACATATCAGTACCATATCGTGCTTTACCCCACTATCTCGTGATTTCGTAATGATGCTCAACGAAACTGAAGTAGAAGAGAATCCGGTCAAGCACGATGCCCAAGTAATTTTAGATCGTAATCGACCTCGAGTATTCAAGAGCTGCGTATCCAATAGAATCACAAACCGATTTTCAGGGATTTCCTGGAATCTGGATATCGAGTCAGGTATCGAGTCGATCAAATCAATTTCGATATCCGTACGAAGTGCACCTCGTCTATAATAACGATGGGCTACGACTTGACCAACGTATCACACATACACATACATACACTACACACTCATGAATCGTTAAAAAAAAATTCATTATGTATTTCGCTAAAAAAAGATCCCTTACAAAAAAAAGTTGCAAGTATAAAAATTCTATTGGGTTGATACAGTTAACAATTACAATTCCAGTATAAGCTATAAAATTGAAACAGTACTTCGATTTGATTACACTCTTTTTTTAAATAAGGAACAACAGAAACAGCATGAACATTTTTTTTTAACGAGAAATGCTCCTCATAATCTCCAAACTCGATTCTTCCACTCTCATTAGTTATGCTATTATAATTCCACTTCACCGTGCTGAAAACAAAAAATTGCATGGCTCACCATGTTTCTCGTCCTGTCTCTCGCTCGCTCTCTACTGTTTCTCGTCTCGTCGATTTCCTTCAAAATCGATTAATTTCTCGCAACACCTCCACCCATTCATCGAAATCTTCCGATAACTCATTGATACTTTTAATCTTATCGACATGTATTATTTACTTAAAATTTTATCGAATCGATTCGCAGGCTAAAAATTCATGTTTCGTATGACCGCGATGGTGCAATGACTCACGCTTTGTCACCCAGTGTATTATGATCCCATGAAATATCAGTCGAAGTCCTCAATTTCCATTTCCGTTTTGATCTGTACGCAGCTCGTACGACTGTCCGTCTAATAGGGGAGACCGAGGCAAAACGGGATGCCGGGGCAAAATGGGCCATTGCGTAAAAGATGTAGATGCACGCAAAATAAAATTGCTGGCAAGATTGGGTACAAAGATGGGACTGTCACGACTTCGAAAAGCATCGTCGAAACTTTTGATTTTACCCAGTTATATTTTTTTAAAGCGATGGCCCGTTTTGCCCCATTGTCCCGTTTTGCCCCATTCTCCCCTACTCCTATGTACTATTACTACCACTACTGTGCTACTATCATTACTATTGTTACACACACATTTACCCCTCTCTCGTGCTGTAAGATAATGCCTGGTACAAGCTCACATGTTTCGTGATTGATTCTCCGAACATTGCCTGTGACATTATGATGTGCCTTCTGCATTTACGTTGATTACACGTGTAATGTCGTATGCTGATTGATGTTGAAATGATGTTACGTGAGAGAGCGGAAACGCGATTCGAGACTTTGATTCTGCCGAAGGGCCGTCAATGACCCGAATACATATCTATATACCGTTGTACCAACTTCGCGAGGATGAAGGGATGGGTGGGGCATGGGATGAATTAACGGCCGAGATCAACTGTAATGTTCGATATATATATCGCTTATCAATCATTAATATCATCGTAATAATATCCGAAGATATAACGTAATTAATTGTGCATAGTGCACGGTATATAATTGGCTATAAATATTTTCTCGATGGCAACAAAATAATAATCTCGATGTCGTATATTGTCTAACTGTGTAACATTGAGATATATATATATACCATGTATGTGTGTATATACATATATCTGTTTTCTCGTCAGCATAAGTAATCGTAAAAATGTATTTTGCTCTTACGCAGTTAAGTCACAGTTCAAATTAATAATTTATTCACTCAAAGAATGGAGGCTGTGAGAAGTTTCACTATAATAGAAAATTCTCTGCACCGAGAGGAGTGTAGGATGAAGACATCAATTAATTACCATTTGACACTGAACATTTTTTTTTTTTTTTTTCAAGTGTACTTTTTCAGAACGTTCATTATCTGAATAATACATCAATTAGTTTATCTAATTACCTGTTCAATTTTAACTAAATTCCAAAAAAAAAATATATATTTATATACAGATGGGCGAAATTGTTAATTCTGATAAATCGACCCTACATATCGTTGATAAAAGACAATGACAGTATCAAACCGAACACACGACAAACCTGATGTGTGTATCCACTTATAAATACTCGAATACAATGACGAGTTGAAAAGAATAAAGGGGTAGGTGGCGAGATTATAATCGGGAAGGGGATGCTCTTGCTCCCAGCTTCGTTAATGGGGTGACTGGGGTTGAAGAGGGGCAAGGGCGAGGGGGTGGTGGTGGTGCAACGCCTGTGTTGTCTTGAACTCCGTAGACCGTGTACGTTCGCTTCGCTGCCGGTAGTTCCAGGTAGTTCCTTGGATGGAGTTGTACCGCACGCTTGCCTGCCCTCCTCTCGTGCTTTTTCCTCGTTTCCTACGCTCACAGAACTGACGCAAAATTACCAGCACGTTGTCGGATGTGGTCTGGAAATTAAAGCACCACCACTGCTGCAACTCTGCCCCCCCTCCCTTTCCTCTCGATCTCATGATTGTTCATGAGCGTATCCCACTTTACAGCCTGTTGTAACGCAACAGAGAGTGCACAATTCCATTCTGACCAATCACCGTTGCGTGATGTTTTTTTTATTTATTTTTTTTCTGAGGGTTTCTTTAGGGCGATAAGAATTTTTGCCAGCCAACACACCCCGAATATCTGGAACTAAAAGAGTATTTGATGAAACAGACGTTTAGGATCAGTTAACAATTTTTTTGCTGTCAGTGATTATTTTATTACGTTATCTATCGATTATTTATAAAAATTTTAAATTTCTGAATTTCGAGAGCATGTAAAAAATGGAAAAGCGAAATTCTTGTGCAGATAAACAAAAGTGAATGGGGTAATTATTAATGACAATATGACGAGAACAATTGTAGGGGTTTTAATAAAGTCTGTAATCTCTGTAATGTAATCGACGAAAAGGGGTAAAGAGTGTCAATCGTAAGGCAGGAAAAAGCAGAAAAGTCTAATTGCCAAGAATGAGGAATCTCACTTTTCCAGAATCGTAATTCGATAGATGCGAGTCATTACAGAGGCGATTGCTCGGGTTGATTACGCTCTTTGACTTTAAAGCAGTAGATAGAAAGAACGGAACAGGACGAAGAGTGAATAAAAGAGAGGAAATCTGTCGAGCAATCGAGATACTATTATAGAGTCATATAAAATACCGCAACGTAATATCGCGACTGGAATATCTAGGTCGACGACTGATGAAGACCAATTTAAAAGCGATCAGAGAGGCGTGCGGAATGCCTGTCCGCGCCAATATCGCAAAATTGCGGTTTCATATGGTCGTCGAGCTTTTGATTTTCCCGTGTAAATTATTTCTTTTTTATCTTTTATTTTCCGTGGTTTACGTTAAAGCTACTGCAAACCTATCAAATATATAAAGTCTACGAAAAAGTCCGTTCGTGGTCGAATCGCGGCGGGGTATAATAATTGATGCTGAAATTAAATAAACGAACTTTTCGTGTAACAATGAATTTACAAGAGAAATCATTTTAGAAATCACTAGCGCGAGTTTCTTTCTTCGCGGTCTCACGGTTTCCACAACGGACTGCGGGGGGTAGTTTTACCCCTTATAGTGGTCCCCTTCGAATTTTAAAACGGTCGAGTATGCTCAAGAGTGAGCTCGGGGGTGGGATCTGGAAAGGGCGCGCACTCGACTATCAAGTAACTCAACTATATAACTTCCTCCCCCCCCCCCACACCCCTCTTCTCCCCCAACTGGCCCTCAAGCTTTTAATCACAAGCCGAGAAGCTCGGCATCACCGAGGGCTATATAAGCGAAGCGTCGCACGTGCTCTCACACGTTTTAAAGAAAAATATTGAAAGCCTGCTCAGCTTTCTGTTTTGCGTCGACTCGTGATAAAACGTCGTGTGTTTATAAACTAAAGCTTCTCGATCGATCTTCTGCACTCTTCCAAGACACTCTTTAAAAAAAACGAAAAAGCCGAAAAAGAGTAAGGAAAACATTGAAAAATTCTGATTGGTTTGATTTGTCGAATTTATAAGTGATTAAAATTCGTTTCTAAATACCACAAATCAACGGGAAATGGACTTTACTTAAGGAATTATTAATTTTTCGTTACAAAGAATTTTTTTTATTTGCTTTTTTCGAAGTCGGTTTCCGATTCTCTAAGAATTTTTACACAACGACAAATGAGTCCAGGAATTATTTCAGTCCGTCTGTTTCATACTCGAACTTAATTAGTTATATATATGTTTTAGTTCTTAACTATATGTATGCTATATTATACGTATTATGAACGATTCACATAGGACCTTGATAAACATTAGTGATTAATTTATAACCACAAAGAGAATGTGGAATGATTTTGCTATAAAACGGTATGTGTGAGAGATTGTGTGCGTGCGATGTTGCAGGTGTTACGATCCTGTTGTCACAGACGGTGTTTTCGCTGCTGGTGGCCCACGTGTTGACGCGAACCTCAGAAGCTGTGCCGCTTATAGGTACACCAGGAAATTCTCCATACCTCGATCATAATCCTCCAGTTACGATCTGGTTGCATACCGGGAGTTTTTCAATGCTAATTATTCGCTAATAGTTCAATTATCTCGATTTATTGAATTTATAATTAACCCACCATTGGTCGCGCTCCGCAGATCGATTACAGGTGAAATTTTTCGACTTAATCCATTTGCAGCTTAAAAAATGAAAGCTTAAAATGTTCACGAAATGTACAATTCTCTATATTACATATTTTATCAATAAATTCCGCGATCCAATGTTTACAGAATTTACCAAAATGTCAAAATACATTTAATCCCCTAAAGTGATCGATCATCCGGTAGATGCAATGCTGTTGGTGACAAACAGTTTAACGATCAATGATGGATTAATTAGGAAGTAAATTAAACTTCCCGTATGCAGTGGATTCGCTTAGAACCTCCTAATAGCATTATTTCCAGCTCTCATCTCAGTTCACTCCTCTATCTGTGCAATCACCTTGGTTCCACGTTCTATCATGGAATTCATTCCCATCTACTTGCCTCTTTTCCGTTTTCCTCTATGTGGAGGAAATCGTAGAAAGTGACCAAAAAGTCCGTACGCCATCTCACTTGCACACGCTTAACCCCATCTCACGAACAGTTAAAGCTAGCTCTCAGGTTGAAATTTAACTCTGGTATTTGAATAGACCGCGAATGGCGTACGGGTCATGGTCGGGCCTATAGCGAGGCTTTCCCCCCCCCCCCCTCCTTTCTTCCAGAGAGGGAGCGTTGCTCGACGAACAAAGGACTTTACTGCGGTTGATGAAAATCTGTTCACTCCTGGTGAACCAGCCTTGCTTTCTGATCCCTCGTTTAAACCTCGATTTACATAATTCCGTTGCGAATCCTTGCTGCAATGTTTTATAACAGAACCCAACATTGTCGATATGCGAAAAGCATTGCAAAACGCTATGTGAAGAGCCAAGTAGAAAATCCATCTATTTTTGTGGAAATTAACTTATCCGAAGAGCAACGTTCCTTCAATGTTCTTTTGCTTTCCTTCGGACTCTAAACTTGCCGCTAAAAATATAAAAAAAAAACTTGAAAAATTCTTGACGAAATGAAAAATACGGTTAATCTCGTGTCTGTCTCTTTATCTCGCTGCTAATGAATGAAACGAATTAAAAGAATACTTCTACTCGTCTATCTCTCACATAATAAATCGCTTAAATACTCAATAATGGCCAATTTAACACGTATTCTGCATGAATCGTACATAATTTACGATAACGACTCGCGATGTTAATGCAACGAATAACATAATAATGACTCCCTGTCCTAGGGAAATCTGTAACTATATTATATTATATATAACTCTCGATGCCTATAAGAATGACTCTTCCTAGAATACGTGAACAAAACTTCATTTTCTCGCAGCATCGTGTGATTCTTAAAACCTTATTGCTAATAATATTAAACACTACCTTAAAATAAATTTTAAAAAATCTAATGAATACAGCAATTTTTCTTTTTGTTACGGAGAAGCACAAACACTATGATAAACAATTCAGACGTTACGGATATGAATAGCAGAATCGTAAATAGCTCGAAATTGATATAAAGCTTTTCTTTTCTCTCCTGCTAAGCTCACTTTTATTTAATTCTCATTCAATCCACGGGTCAACGTATTCTCAAGAGTTTTCTGATTCGAGAAGTAGGTTCTGGGAACAGAGTGATGGAGAGGTATCCGTACGACTAGGATATACAGGCAATGTCCGTGAGTACACAGTGTGCAGAATCTTGGCATCTGGTGTAACGTCGTGTATGTGTCTGCCGGTGCAGTTCACCAGATAATTGCATTCTCCCTTATCCGCAAAATGAAAAGATTTCCATCGTACGATTTCATCGGATTCATCACACTCAGAGTTGTCAGTCCACCATTACTTTTAAATTGCCACTCCGTATCCATTTATTGCATAAATAAGTTGGCATTAACTGTATTTTTTAAAGTATCTTTTCCAGTTGACAATTAAATGTGTAAACATTTTATGGATAAAAAAACAAAAATTCTTTTTTTTGTAAGAAGGCGTTGAGAGATTGTTTTAAATAATCAATTCGAATTAGTTTTGGGGGTAAATAAACAAACAGCCTAAATTCTATTAATGGAAGACTGCCAATTCTGATCATAAGGCAATATTGAACATATTAAACTTCCAGATCATACACTCTCCGACTATATAATAGACCAAACGTTTGCAATGTTAGTCATCCAATCTGCTGTATCCATAGAATCATATCACAACGATTGTCATCGTTATAACCCACGAATTATCATAACGACAATGACACATCGAACTAGAACAAGGCCAAATGGCAAATCACACGCAGAAATAAACAGCAGTAAATGAAGCCGCGTTAGCTGCATTAGTTACGTCCATCGTCAAAAACCACAAATTCCAATCAATCACCGCTGTGGTTACCCTAGTTGTATGAAGCTATTATATTTCGCCAATTATTGAAATCTTGGTCCCATTATCAGTTTTATCGTCTCGTTGGAAATCTACGCGTTGAATCAATTTGAGTTTGTTTATTATTCTATCGATTGAATTTATGGTAATTATGATTAGACCACAAAGTATGTCACTCATTATTAACGTTTCGACTCGAAGCTAAAGTAAATACATATTTTTGGTTGTTACAAAGAACTGATTAATTTCTACGAGTCTTAAAAATACTTGATTGTTCGGTTTTTCGTTTACCACTATTAAATCGTCGATTTAATGCGAATCAGTACATTTGACAGAATGGAATAAAATCTCGATATTGCCAACTGTTCAAGATCATGTTGCACTCAGTTATGACCTAAAGACTCTTTAGCCGTCAATGTTCAATGAATAATGCAAGATAGCAAAGTTTTCTCAATGACTTGTCGAGGTTTGTTGATGAAGTCGTCGAGAGAGAGTCAGGAACATCCAAGAGCCCGGATCCCAAGCGGTCTGGTTGTAGTTGACTCATCCAAAGCGTTCACAGAGAAACGGTGTCGGTGAGAAGTGAAGGTTTATCCCACACAGCAGATATAGTTACAGTGTTCTCTACTTTGTTGGTAACGTAACTGGATGGATTTAAACTCAGTGGCGCATACTCACAAAGGAACGAATTCGCTATAACTGTATTTTGCATCAGAGAGAGAAGTAATGCAGTCGAAATACGTTGGTCTCGAGTAAATATTTGAGTCTGTCTCGAGGGCAATACGAGATTCGGTAGGATCGGCTGTGCTTGTTGTTCTTGATGCTCCTTCGACTTGTATACCAAAACCGTTGGGTCCGGAAGGGTTCTAGACTGAAAGAGCAGATGAAGCGTAGAGTGGGTTACCAATTTATATTAAACATAGATTGGGAAAGTAAAATGATTTGAGTTCTCGCGGTGACAATTCGAAAATCAAAATTGTGGTATAGCTAGTATTCTTATTTAATGGTAATTACACTCTCAACGCCTCGTAAGTTATATCTTAGGAATTAAACAAAAACAAAAAAAAATAATTGACGCAATAGAAAATTGGTAAATTAATATTTATATCAGGGATAACTACTAAACGGTGGGTTTCAATTTCATTAAATTTTGTTCTCGTTTTATTATGCAAAAGCAATAAGATCCGGGTAAACTTAAATTTGTAGATGGGACATTGTAATGTAAAATATTTGTACGCGTATACGGTTGAATATCATCAACGCCAGTTCTGGGTCTGCTTGGTCACGTATCGAGTGACGGAAACATGAAACAAAACGTAACCGCGTTAACGTTATTAAATATCAAACGATGCTATTCGGCTCACAGCCTCTACAATCACGGACTACAAACCCCATGCATAACGATTCATAAACAGACGAGCCAGTCACCCACACACAAAAATAAAAGCATAAAGTCAAGGATAAATACTACATTGAATTTGCTCTGAATTTGCAAGACATAATTATTATAATCTATGCTACAAAATTATAACTTCGTGTAGTAATCCTTTTTTTTCGCGTTTAACTATTGTATTAGCACGAATTCTCTCGAGAATGTGTGCGTGTGCGTGGACGAGAGAAATTCGATTATCAATTCAGCTTTCGTGGCGTGTGTACGAATGTGCCTACACTGGAAGAAAAATTAAGAATTTTTTAAT
>JABMBT010002786.1:0-10035 GCA_018906895.1 Odontocolon sp. PSUC_FEM 10030002
ATTTTTTTGAATAAAATTAAATCGCCTGATGTGTAGAAGCAAAATATTTGAAAACAGCAAATTTCCAATCATATCTCCCTATTTATACTCTTATGCTGCGAGACAAACGCGACTAAAATACTTTTGTCGAGTGAGTTATATTAACGCAGGAGGATAACATCGTTTTATCAAAGCTTACGTTTTTTATTACACATATATATAAGTCTTTCCTGTTATATTTACCAGCTGATAACGTTCCTGGTATTTCATACCTGAGGCTTATCCATTGCGATTGGTTTCTAAGCACGTACTGAATTAAATTGCACTGCTGTGCAATCTATATACATCCCTTTATACTATAATTTTGCGTATTACATTTTTAAATAAAACTTGTTCGCTTAATAGATTACAGAAATGTATTTTTGGAGTTGTAAATAAATAGCCAAATTAAAGAGTTAAAGTGGTATCGGGTTATTAATTAAAGTCGTAATCTTTGTCCAGGAAATTATCAACGAAATGAACAAATAAGCTAAAGAGAAGCGTTGCTGGAAGTCCCGGTAGCGATTAAGGACGCAGAAGCCCTCTGAAAGCTTCGGGTGTGTCGGTCAAGCATCTGAGCCGAGTCCATCACGCGTTGGTTTTTAGCATGCGTGTGTACCGTACATGCGTTCGTTAATTTTCCAAGACGGTTTGGTCGAAGTCACCCTCGCCTAGGTATGATGCCGACTAATGTCTTGCCGAGAGCGAAACGCCCGCGCAAATATAACTCTTGGCTCTTAAGGTCTCGTCTGGAATGAAGAGTGACTCGGTACAGCTCACAAGACGCCATGAAGAAAACAAAGAAACTTAAACCACAGTTCACCGTTATAACTATACTGAAACTTGCAACTCCTGGTTATTCCTATTCTTAACTGCTACATGCCCGTTTATAAATAATCGAATATTTCTTGTCGTACACAAGGCGACGATACTCCATTCCACGGTTTCCTCTCCACGCGCAAAGGCTTATCGTTCATCTGCGACTAAAAAGAGAGAAACAAAAGAAAAAAAATAAAAGCCAATCTTTGGACCTTTGGATTTTTGGATCTTTTATGTGTTTTTGTCTATCAAGTTAAATCTAGTGGGTTTTTAGGGATCAAAGGGATTTTTTGAGTAAACATTGGAGACACGTGAAATATGTGCCCATACTGTGAAATTGATTGCATTATCAAAAAATCTGTAAGAAATTTGGTGTTGAAATTTTGGCACCATTTTTGGACGGATGATACGTAGCAGTTTCACAAAAAAAAAGTCGTGAGTAGGTGAGTTTCATCGAACGGGTGCCGCATAATATAGTACAGAACAGAGCTGGGTAGTACTGGAAGTACTTTTACAAGTACAAAGTACAAGTACTTTTAATAACTTCAATAGTATGGATGATACGACCATAGAAGTCAATAATTGGATGTGAAAATCAGTATCAACTAATCACATGTATAATATTGGTACATTTTGTGGATATTCATAAATGTTGATAAACTTTGTTAACAATACGATTTCACCATTATCAATAATTGAACACCCAAGTTTTAAAGAACTCTTGCAAGATATCGACGTTAAAATTATGAGCAGGCGTACTATGACAACGCGCATAGCAGAACTGGTTGAAAAAAGATTGACGGCAACGAAAGATTTTATTTCGAAAGTTAAGTATATTTGCACGACCGCCGACATATGGTCTGCAAGAAGACGGAGCTTGGTTGGAGTGACTTGTCATTTGATCGATGATAATTTTAAGCGTTAGTTGTTTCCCTTGGGTTGTAAAAGATTTAAAGGACTTCATTCTTATGATAGAATTGCTGATATTTTGCATAGTATTCACGCTTCGTACGGATTAGAAATCTCAAATGTTGTTGCGACTATCACCGATAATCCCGGTAATGCGAAAAATGTTCTTAAGACATTCGAAGAATTCGGTACTAAGCTTAACGTAACTCATTTCTCAGATGACATGGACGACATTGCTATACGAATAGTCTCAATTGCTTCGAGGAATTCGATTCGGATATGGAGATATCAAAGTGCATCTGATATCGAATCGGTATCACCTTTTTTATCTCGACATTTTAGATGTAGTACCCACGCACTACATTTAGTCGCAACAACTGATTTTATGACAAGCGTCAACAAAAATGACTGTTTATTCAGTCCTTACTCCAAAACAATTACCAAATGTACGTAGCTGTGGCATAAAGCTGCTTTGCGGAAATTATCAATGACATCGTGAGCCACACATTTAGTTATCGGATCGTTACGCGATGGAACTCGCTTTTCGATTCACTCGTACAAGTTTTGAAAGGCAAACCCAACTTGTCCCTGCTATTTAAGCGACTGAAGTTGAAAGACCCTTTTACGGAAACTGATCTTTTATATATTGAAGAGTATTGTTACGTTATGGAGCCAGTTGCCCGAGCGGTAGATATTCTGCAAGGAGAGGACAAACTGGGTTATGTTTTGCTCTTACCTACACTTTTAACACTCCAATGTAAGCTCCGTAAAATAGGAGAAGAGAACTTAAAATACGGGAAGACGTTAGTAAAAGCGTGTCTAGATGGTTTAATGAAACGTTTTAAGGGTATTCTTTCGTTTAACGATGAATCAACAGAAACTACCATAGCAGTGATTTCTCGTTCCGCGTTTAAATTGGCATGGTTCAAAAGTGCAAGTAAAACCTGCAAGCTTATATTAGATATTTGTTGATTGAAAGAGATTTTCGTCAGAACGGCACAGTCCTTTAGGGAAAAATCGATGCGGAATTTGTCTCAAGAACTTAACTCATGTTCAATTTCTTGTTTTTTTAAAGTTTAGAGTACTGAGTCCGAGGAATGCCAGCCAGCCAGCGATAGTAGTAATGAGGAAACAGCTTCGAGCATCGATGACTCAGATGTACAATTGCTCATGTACTTAAAAGATAAGGGAACAAAATTCACGATGTTGAACGACTACCCGATTGTCAAAAATATATTTTTAAAGTGCAATACACTGCTCACATCGTCTGCCCCAGTCGAAAGATTGTTCTTCCTCGCAGGTATTACTAACACACCTAAGCGACAGGATTTGACCGACCGCAATTTTGAAAGAATTGTTTTGTTGAAGAGTTTTTAAAGCAGGTCGTAAAATTGAATAAATCAGTTTTTTGTTAAGGTTTATGAAGTCTACGAATAATTATAAAATTACACACGCCCTTAACATCGTGTAGAGGACAATTTAAAAAATTACTCCCAAAAGTACTTGAGAAAGTACTGGCAGTACAAAAAGTACTGTGTACTGAAAGTACTTTTGGTACTCGGTACTGGGTACTGGCAGTACTTTTCGGTACTTTGCCTAGCTCTGGTACAGAATAGCAGAGCTTTAAGCACATAAGCTCTACTCCAGAAGGACATTGGTTTCGTGTCCTTTGCACGGATCCGCGGGGCTAACAAGATTGCCTAAAGGGATCGCCTTAATCTGGCCCATTCTCTTCGCTCCTCTTCGCTTTTCTTTCCGTCCTCTTTCTCTTGGGTTTCTTTGCGATTCGTAAGCACTCTGTGACCAGCTTTTTCCCCTTGTCCCTGGCTCCCTGGTTTCTTGTTCTTCTTTTTCCCGTGTCCTTATGAGATTACATCTCGCACGCCAAGTGCAGAATCCACCTAGAAGGGCTTCTTTTCCTTTCTTCGATGTTATTCTCTCGAACCTTTAGAGTGAAAGTCTGCGGTCACTCACAGAACACAGGATCTCAGCAAGAAACGGATCTCTTTTGTCGAAGCTTCGTCTTTTAATTTTTTCTACCTATTTGTTACTTTAGCTCTCATTTTTCCGAACAATTTCTATGTCATCGTATTCAACATGTTTTAAAATTAGCATGTACGATGAGAATTCATTAAGTATTTAAAAAATTCTCATTAATTAGTATTATGGTCAAAGTAAATATTGATAAACAAGCCAAGATCGGTTTTATTATCGTTTGTCATCAACAACGGAACCATTTCCTTAACAACCAGAAATAGAAACTGAATCGACTAACAATCTTCAATCTCCAGGATTTTCGTTAATTGCTCGAGTCGCACTTGCGGTATAACGACACTTCTATCAGATGAGACGAAGCGAAGCAAGGGATGGGAAGAGGGTAATTCCTGTGTTTCTGCTAGCGTTCTTGAGCTCGTACACAGTGGGAATTGCACTGTTGGACCAGAGCCGTCTGTTAGTCCTGCAGTGTCGAAGAGAACACGGACCGGACCTCGTTGACACGATCCACTCGAAACTGTCGCCCAGCTCTCGTGGAATCTGGAGAACGCGGACCAGGAGTAATATTAGTAATAAGTAAGACCCTAATCGTGAAATAGAGCACGTAGGTTTGTTTTACTTGTATATCCAGTAATCAATAGACAGATCTTATTCGTATTGACCCTCTAGTTAATCATTATTTTAAGAAGAATCAAACAAATCCGTAAGATTCTTTCTAAAATTGCACTTAGCATGTTTTTTTTTACCTTTTAATCGCTTTTTTGTGGGTTTTGTTCCTGTTAGAAATGAGTTTTACCTTAAATGGTTAAACACGTTCCTAAACCGAAAACTCCCTGAAATTTCTTGCATTACCCTGCTTTATGCAGATTACATCTTTCTTCGTACTTAACGGTGTTGAAATATCACAGCAATTATGCAGCATCTGGAAACTATCAAATTTTCAACAAACACACAAGCTCTGATCTCATCTCTCTTCTCGGAATATCAAATTTTCCTATAGGTCCTCCGTTTTCGTGACAAAGACCTTATCTCTCTCGTGTAATGTTGGGTCCTTGGCACCCGAGATATTCCTACTCAGGCACCTACTCTTCTTCTCGTTAGCATCACCTCGTTCTCTCATTAGAGACGCCTCGATGTAATCAACGTTTCGCGAGCACACTGGTATGAGTATGCGAGTGGGACGTAGTCGAGTAGGATCGAAACGTTCTCTTACATTCCTCTCGTATAAACCATTGAAACCTTCGCGAGAAAGCACCACACACGTACATGTGTTCATGCCCAATACTCGGTCGTTTCTCGACTTCTATCCCAACAGTGACAGCGCGTTCAACTGCTCGAGTTTCTCACAAACTCGGAGAAACACAAAGCATGAAAGCCGTCTCACTCCATTTTCCGACTTGCCACCAACATACGAAGTTGAATATATTTATCAGACCCGCACAGTGAAGCGGGCTGGTTTATTGCAATTTCCACCACAAAATTGCTGGCAGGCATTGACATCATCCGATGAGCTTCATCGTTTGGGTACTATTTTCTACCTTTGGACAAAGTATACAGTGATGAGCTCTTTAAGAGAAAATTCGTCGGTAATTATTGGCACGATTGCATCTCTTTCTATCCAATCTGTGTCATAGGCCAATTACTGTACAGTGGCCTAGATAGAACTTTTAACTACTGGTATACTTTGCTCCATTGTGATAGAACCTTTTTGTTGTGTCTCGCTCGGTATGGAGAGAGATTATATGCAAAATATCGAGAGAATGCTCGGATTCTCCAGCATCCGTTGGTACTTCTGACACGTGTAGATCGTATAGTAATACCAACTATATACGGTACGTGGGATGTTTCGTTTGGAAATACGGAAGCTTGTACCTACGCAAGCGAAAAGACTGGACAGATTCAAACTCACATACAACAAAATATTAAAATAAATGTGGTTGTTGTTATAGACGATCTCTCTCTTTCTCTCTGTACACAACGAAATATTCATACAAGGTCTTGGACGTATAATAACGTAAGCGAACAGAACTCATGGAATAAGATACACACCGAAACTGCAGGTAGAGAATAACAAACAGCAGTAAAGGTACATTGTATTTAGTTATTCCAGGTATAGAATTCCATAAATTCGGAGCATATACAAGTTTCGAGTTGAGTCGACATGGCGTGAATAAAGTAGATGAACACCTGGACCAACGACGTACACAATGGAATCAGAGTGTAAGCAGTAGGAGAAATACAGTACACGTATGGGAAGAAATTCTACATCAGGCTTCGTTGAACGACGTATGTATTTTGTTCACTGATCCCTCTCTCTTCTCTTCCAGCACGTGTGCCACGGGTCCATTGCTCGGAGTGTATGTATATACGTTACAGCAAACTGCGGATTCTGCGAGCTGCTGGTTCGCAAACAGGCCGACCGCTTCGAGCAACCTATACCTGCGTACATATATACATATACCGTGATTGGCATACTTCCATCTCTTTTTATTCAGCATCTTTCACAGGCCATTCACTGCGAATCTGGCAATGACTGTGCAGACTGATCGTACGATACTGGAGTAACTCTGAGCTTGTTTGTGCTGGTCTCGCGTTGCACGCGCCGTTGAATCCCGGCAAACCGGTCGTTCCTTCCTCATACAAGATAGAATACTGCATCATGGTAGTTTTGCCTGTTCCCTCGTGCCATGGAAGTGCAGACTCTAGGTATAAGGCAAGTACAATTCTGGTGTTCGGACAATTCTTGGCAGTCACTCTGGGGAATAGCATTGGATAGAAAGAGAGAAAAATATTGGCAAGAACTGTCTTTTTTTCTGCTTAGAGGGCCAACGACTGCATAACTTGGACTTGCTTCCATGTGTGTTTAAATTCAGACACGGGGACGGGTTAGCTGATGTTGGTCCCTCGACGCGTTGCCCAGAACCAGCGACCAGCATCAGCAATTCTTGCGTATGGTCCTTACTTCATTGTGGTACCGGTGATCCAAGTGAGAAACCGAGCCTCTGAATGCATAATACTCCACGTTTGTACCCTACGGAAGCCCTCCGAGGGATTCTGATGCCATCTCAGACTAAACCGTACCTCACTATCTGCTGAAAACAACGCCCCATACGTTCTCTCTTGGACATCAGTGATGTTGGGCATCGTTGGTTGCTAGATCGGGTGTCCAGGATTGGTGAGACAATATTCTCGAATTCGAATACCCGTCTTACACCAGAAAGGTAAAGAGGAGAACTCGCACCATTCGTTCGAACATTGCCATTCCTGTTAGACGGTTACAAGAATACCAAAATTGGCAACAAGACTATCGAGTCTCCATGACATCGTCGACGTGGTCCCTCGGTGGTCGTCTTACTTTTAGCTTTCTCGAGGGAGTTCTGAACCATTCTTTGTCGGGTTTGGTTAACTCTTTTTCACATTGTGATGGTATTCGCTAATATAGTGATAGGCACTTTAAGAAACTACTATGAACTACTCATCGACATACTTTTATCACTTTGCTTAAGGAGGATCATCAGTTGTATCGAGTGGGGCGCTGAACGGCGAACGAGGAAAGCTCGAGTGGAAGTGAGACGGAACTCGATTTTCAATGCATCGGACAAGAACAGACGCCGCATTAGGTTCTTTTAATTAGATTTACTCTTAAATGGCAGAGTGAAATATAATGAATGTTTGCACATCTCTTCGCTGTCAATTAAGCTGCTCGAAAATCCAGTTTCCGTAAATCGTATCGTTTTAAAAGGTCGAATGGGAAATCGATAAACGACTGTACCTAAGAGGCATTTGTCACAATTTTAATTACTAATTTTCGATAACGGTAGAGTGAATCGTTTTGAAATTCTCACACTGCAAGACAAACGTATCAACGATTATTGTAAATTTCAATTATTTCTTAGTCTTTCTAAATAACTGATGTTCTTCCTTAATTGGCTAATCGATAATCA
The DNA here is from genome assembly GCA_018906895.1 of Odontocolon sp. PSUC_FEM 10030002. NCBI lineage: Eukaryota > Metazoa > Arthropoda > Insecta > Hymenoptera > Ichneumonidae > Odontocolon > Odontocolon sp. PSUC_FEM 10030002. Next base: position 7,686 of record JABMBT010002786.1, read on the forward strand.
CTAATCAGTGATTTCCAATTAGCTGTAAACTGATATCAAGTGTACAATGTATGCTATATACGTTTTTATGCATATTACGCTATAAAGTATAATTGGAACAAAGAACATCTGTCGCACTTTAGAACAAAGAATGGAACAAGATGAGAAAATCGCGATATGGTCAGACTTCTTCTACGCTGAAAGTTGGGGTACCTGTTGGTACAACGGAGATTAACTTCTGTAACCAGACAGGCAGACCGGCCGGCGTGAACTTTTAGCCGTTCATCGCGGAAGATCTTCGATGAAAAAAATGAAATAAAAGTATATAAAAACGAAAGAAACCAGCGTTCGCATGTCTGCACCTTTGACTCCTCGCGGTGAAGCCAATTAGACGGCGAAAAAAAGGTCTCGTAAATATTTCGTCGCGATCCTATCGGGTGTTTTCTCGAAGAATTCAGTCTGCTGTTCTCCGTGCCTCGTAGTCGAGACCTCCTCGAGGAAAGATTCTCAACGTGTGATAGGATATATTTAATCCCTTGTGTGTGGTCAAAGTGTTTGCAGTCACTGAGGTGTCGAGTCGCACGCTCGCTTCCATGTGTAATTTGGTGATATTATAAAATCTGGGATATTCTAGATTTAGGACAACACTGGAGCAAGCGTTATGCTTTTAATCAAACGCTAATCACTCTTTAAAGAGTTCCTGTGTAACGATATATCTCGAAATATCGAAGATATCTCGCAATCTAGAAGATATATCGAATTAATACTGTCGTTTTATTCGTTCTGTGATTGGTCGCCGAGAAAGGCGTTATCAGCAAGTTTAGTTTCGTGTCAATATTGATGTAAGATGAGGAGTTAAAAAGAACCGCCGAATAATTTGGTAATTTTAAGAGAATGTTCGAGAAAAAAGACGGATAATCTCCGAAAATATCTAAAATAGTTTCGGCAGAGTTTTTTAGAGTCTGTGGGAATTCATTGTTCGAATTTTCATTACCCCCATTACAATTTCCTTGCCTCAAAGTCAAGTAGCACGCGCCTGCTATCTAAACGTTAGTCTATTAAATAATAGAAGGGGCCTATGGTAACCTCTAACAAAACGTTACCAAACAAAAATGTACCTACAATTTTGCACCAAAGTGACCAACAAAGCTGATCTAAATCAACAAAACCATTTCCAGACGGCTCCACTTGGGGATCTCTTTTTTTTACTCTGCTGTTCATCGCCTTTGGGACTAAACTTGACTCTTGAGAGATCTTACGATTCCGATATCAAGAATCGTCACCATTTTCGAATAAGTGTCATGTTACACGGAGTCTCGGATTCCCGAGGTCGAGAATTAGATATAGTTCTGACCCTCCGTATCTTTTCTCGCAATATAACCAACACACTGTCTTCCGACGAGATCTTGGACTGTTTATCGGACACGTATCCAACGATAGGTGTACCAATTCATAGCTTTTCTTCTCTGGGTGGATGACATCGGGTCCGCTAGACTACAAAGAAAAAAGTCCCATTGGGCATCGGGATCGTCTAACACGTCTGTAAATATCGTCGTTGAAGATACGAAAAAGCATTGCGAAGTCGAGGTGTGCCGTTGATCTTTCGACGACTCAGCGGGACAGCATCCGGACAGCTAAGAAGATACGCGGATTTCGTCAATGTTGGTGTGCGAGCGATGAAAAAAAAAAAAAAAGAAAAGAAGACAAAATCGTGCCTCATACCGTCGCCTGGAAAAGATCCTATTGCCACGAGAGAATCCGATGTCTTCATTCTGATCCTAGAACGAAAGTCAACACCCAGAAAACCGTTCTGTCGTCGCCCAGGAAAAATCAATACAATACCATAGGACAAGTCTGCCTTTATGAAATATCACGTGTTATAAGAAATACATTCTTTGACTGATGGCTCAGCACCTGATCCATTTCTCCCACAGACAAGAAATAGAAAAATAACAAAAGGAAAACAAATTTATCACCAGATTTGTGTCCTTCTTATTCTCATCGACGTCTTCTCGTCACCCTTAAATTTTCTGTGACTGAACCAGGAAAGAACAACATTTGCTCTCGCGGTACACCCAAAATACGAAAAAAAAAAAAAAAAAAAATGTCAACATCTCAAAAGACCAATGTTCCAACAGAATAAACCAACCCTGCGTCTTGTAGAAATTCAATTACGGAGTATTCGGGTTCGCGAGACTTAAATCCTGGTCGAGTGGTCCTTGAACCTCATCTACAGATGTGGATAATCGGATAATCCGCGTACAGACGCGAGCGCACATTTCGTTTACAGAACAGTATAGGGTAAAAGCGGGGAATATGGGCCACCAAAATGTTTCAGGGTGTAACACCTATCTTCGGAACTTAAATTCCA
>JABMBT010002797.1:0-10033 GCA_018906895.1 Odontocolon sp. PSUC_FEM 10030002
TATAAAGTGTGGGTAACCTCATCTGTTATTTTGCGAAGATGCTCTTTATTACCAAATGTTCAACATGTAAAAAAATTTGCACACCCATCTAATACTTGTTCTCATGAAAGGACTACCTTAATTCACTTTTCCCTATACTCGTATCATTACGAAATTTATACTCACGACAATGCCCTCGGAGCTCTGAATACTCTCGATCATGTGTTCCACGATTTTCGGAAGAGCCTCGGCCATATCTTTCTTCATGACTGTGCTGATCGAAGCGAAGAGACCGTAAACGACTTTCCTGATATCCGGATCGTTCGTCTGTCCAATCAGATTCAATCCGAATTCCAGAGATCGACCGATCACCGGAGACAGATTTTCGCCGCCGATACTTCTTATAAGAACTCCCAGAGTCTCTGAGGATACGATAAAATGTGCGTGTTATTCCTCAAACTTACTTTCTCATGTTAATTGATATTTAAAATGTAATAAATAAGTAACTCACCGATGGCCTGAACTTGCAAGTGCATCGTTTCCGGTGGTTGCTTTTCGGTCAAATATACGTTCAGGTGAGACATAATATCCGGGAAAAACGGTAACATGTGTTCCTTGCTGGCGTTCGCCGCTGCTCCGATTGCACTGAATACCAATTCGTGTACTTGAGCGGGCGAACTTTTGTTCAGATATCCCATGAGACTCTGCATCAGAGTCGGCAAATACGGGAGAATGCCTTCGTTGAGATTCTCACAGAAAATTTCTAACGCGTGGAACATTTGAACGACACCGCGTGGAACGCCTTTTTCATGATCGATTTCATGAACTCGCTCCAGGTAGTGAAAGAGAACCGGCAATAATTCGTCGGAGTACCGACTTATATCAGGCTGCAAGTGATCGGAAAATTGACCGGCTGCGTAGAGCGCAGCGTTATGGACCACTGGATTGTCGTTCAGAATTCCAGCGCGTGCACATTGAAGGAAATCGGTCAAGTAATTATTTCGTATGTGTTCGGAACAACCTTCCGCTAGTATCGCCATCGCTAGATACGACGCCTTTTTCGCGTAAACGTCATTACCGTCGAGACCGGGTCGGACGAGTCGAAGCTATGAATATTAAAAAAAAAATTATTTGGGAATATACTCAATGATAATAATAATAGTAATAGATACTGCCGAAGTATAACTTTACCAAGTGAGGAACTAATTTCTCGGGTTTGAAATGAAGGGCGAGAAGAGTCATTGCTTGAGTCGCTCTTACGGCTGGTTTCTGATCCTCGTCTTTAGGAGCGAAATAATCTTCATCGTCATCGTCATCGGGCTTTGCGGACATAAGTTCGTACAGAACATCTATCGAAAATGAAAAAAATGAAATATCAAACATTGCAAAAAACCGTCTAAATAATTTAAATATGAACCAAGTGTCGCAAGAATGATTCGTGTACCGATTATGGGATCGACGATTTTATTTTTCATAATAGCTTTCTTCTTGGTCCTTATAAGCGTCCCCAAAAACGTGATCGCTCGGGATCGCAGATCGTCCCCGAAAGAGGCATTTCTCGCGATAGCTAGACACATTCCCACGAGATCTCTGACGTGTGGTCCAACGACGGTAATCGCTTGTTCGCAAAGTTCGTCGAATAATTCTATAGAATCAGTAGCTTTGTCCTCGTTCGTCGTGGAGAGCGCCTGGACGACGATAATCGCTTGGGGCATCATTTGATGATAAGCGTTTACCATCTGTCGAATAAATATCAATATCAATAAAATCGTTCCAGATTTCCAGAAATTCCATGGATCAGTTTTTAGCTTCTTCTTCATCGACGGTACGACCGTACGCAAAATAAACATCTTATGAAACTTTTTTCTCGCTTCCAAACGACGTAAAAATTTATCGCGATTGTTCGACGATCGTAAAATGTGAATACGTACGATTCGATTACCCCCGACAAGCGGAACCAGATGCAACATTGTCTGCAAAATGTAATAAGCGACGGCATTCCCCGGATCTTGAAGGCTGTTCATTGTTTGTCCCAAAAGTGTCATAATCGATTCCACGTGAACGACGTAAGCGTCCGGTGCGATTTCCGTCATCTCCGCCAAAGTGTATATCGCCAATTCTTTCTTTGCTACATCGTCGCTCTCTACCAAGTGTTGAATAGTCTGAAATATTTCTGGCCAGCCGTTATTGGGCAATTCGTGTTTCACTATAGTTCCTATCAGCTGAGCGATAGCATTTTTCACGTTAATTTGGGATTCTTGAATGAGACCCTGCGAATAAAATATTGCAATTTAATTAAAATGCAAATAAATATAAAATAAAAAATATTCATATTTATCATATTTATCAACAAAAGTGAACATTACCACAAGAATTATAGTTTTCACTTCGTTGCGGATATTAGCGGGTAATTGAGACCAATTTTTTGCTTTAGAGTATCTCTTTCTTAGCAGAACCGCCGCATACTGTCTTATCTAAAATTGAAACAATTCCTTTTAAAACTTTACAAGAATTGTAAAACAATCAATTTTTTATATTTTCAACATTATCGAACCATCGGCTTCTCCGACGATATGGCAATTTGAAATAGAATCGTACTGCTCTCCGGTTTCTTGAAAGCCTCTTTCAGTTCCGCCGTTGCCTAAAACGAATTTAATTATCAAAAAATATGTCCCTTATATTACTTATGGATCGTTAATTATAATTATTATAGATCCTAATTAGCGTCAGATTTCTGAACGCATAGTATCATTTTTTTAATGAAAAACAATCGGAAAGATAAGGAAAAGCCGGTATTTCCATCCGAAATTCAGGTTCGCAGTGGCACCGGGACGAGCACGTGTTTAGTAGCTAAACAGAGCTACTGATAAAAAGAACATAGATTCTCATCGACACTTACCTGTTGAACGACATTGGTGTCGGCGACCAAAAGTCTGCTCAATATATCCTCCATAATTGATTGTAAATATGTGAGAACTCGTCTATTTATCGTTCAGCGACGATGACAGCCTTCAACATACCAAGAGACTCGTTCCGACTCTCAACAAGTCCGCATTGATCACCATTGCGATTTACTACCAATTATATCAATCGACACTGTACTGCGCATCGCCTTCATTGGACGAAGAATTATTCCACAGAGAATTATTCCTCTCCCGGAAACGATGGACTAAAGATTCTATTATCGACTGCGTTTCGCAAATTCCTACAGAATTTGATCTCTTCGTCATTATATATTCGTGTAGTAAACATTTAGAAATTACGTTTATACGTCTTGTTTATGTTAAATCGTTAGAATAGAGTAAACTTGATACGGGCGTATCGTTTACGTACTATCCAGTAAATAGATTGATGTCTGGTGATTGTCGATAGGGCAGTCGCGCACGTTACCGCCAAATCCGGAAACTCATCATCTTCGAAGGACGTCCATAGGTGAATTCAAAAATAGAAAAAATTTGTAAAATTCTTCAAGATTAAACATTCTTTTTTCAAATTTATTTTCTCATTAATTTTTTCTTTTAATGATTTTTTGTGTTTACAATAAGTTTGGTATATATAACATTTTTAGGTACATTAATTTTTTAATGCAAGTTTCATTTTTTGCAGAATCTTAGATCGACGACGTTATATTCCTAGATTTACCTTCGTTGCTATGTAAGAAGTATACACACAAGTGTCTGCAGACAGCCTATTAATAAAAGACGTTCGTATGACAGTTTCTTGTACCCCTTTGGAACGAAACGTCATAAAAAAATATAATATTAACGTCCATCAAATTGTCCGCCGCGATTAGAAACTGCTTCGTCTTCTGCCAGTTATAGCGACGAGCACTCAGATTGTCTATATTATCTTCATCTATATAGATTCGAGGACGTTGCTGTTTCGAAGGTAAAATAATGAAGGTAAACCATATTAGGCGACGTAAACGGCACTTTAAGCCCCAAAAACGAGTTCGTTTACGAGTCTATAAATCGCATTTATCTCGAATAAAATTTACAGAAGCGGAGGCCGTGTTCCAGGAACCCAACTCGTTCTCCAGTAAATTCTCCAAACGCCGCAGGTCACGCCGCGAATTCAATTCCTCTGCGAAGCAAAAGTTCTCAGGATCTGAAGAAACGTCGTTTGCAGCGCGGTAATGCAAATAAGCAACAAAGAAGAGTGAGGGATGATTACACGAATTTCAAGATCAGCGATGCTGTGAAGAAGAATGCATTCGACTCGCTGGAATCTCTTTTCGATCTGAAGATACCATTAAATTTACCGGAAGTTCCTGCGTTGCCGTACATTCGTCGGGAACAGCCTGAAGATTATTCCAGTTCAGATTCCGACAGTTTCGTTTACTCGTACCATTCGACGAATCAAGTTGATGGAAAAGAAGCGACAGAACTTATTGATTATAGACGCCGCGATGTTAGCAAGCTCGAGGAACTAGAACTCGATATTCTCAAAGAGACTCTGCAGCAAGAGTGGAACGAACGAGAAGATTACTCGATTGCTTCGAGACTTCACGGTTATATGGCTGATAACGAAAATCTTGACGGAGTCGAAGATGGGAAGACTTCGGATCCGCTTTCACCGCTCGGTGAAGAAAACGCGGATTCGGAAGGAACTCCTGTAGCGGAGCCGATTGAGGCTCCTGAAGAGATTCCGGGATTGGATCAAAATGCGGATGGAATTCAGGATCCGAACGGGGAATCAGAAGAAACTGCGGTACCGGATGCGAACGCGGAATCGGAAGAAGGAACTACAGTACCGGATCAGGACGCAGATTTGGAAGACGCTCCAACATCGGATCCCAACGCGGATTTAGAAGAAACTCGGCCGGATGGAAGCAAAGCTGAAGAAACAAATGAAGAAGCGATTTCTCCAGAATTCGGTGAAGGTTGATTGAACGATGCATTCTGGGTAATTCTAATGATGATAAGTAAACGTACAACATAAAATATATTGGATTTTCAAGGTGAATCTCCGAAAGTCGGTGGTCATCGCGAGTCAAGGGAATCCACTATGAGTTCGATTCCTCTGACCGATAGCGAAGTGATAAGAGAGATGGCGGAAGCTGATCAGAGATGCAAGATCGTTGATCTGGAGATTAAACGGATAAAGAGTGAACTCGAAGCTTTGAAACGCGTTGGTTTTCTCAAACAAACCGTCTTAGTGGGATTGATTGTTGGGACGAATAATTCTTGTGATTTCAGAAGGAAGATTTAGAAGATGAGGACGCTAACAAAATTAAAGAAAAACAAGCATCGCTCATGACGAAAATGCAGGAATTCGACGAAATAACGAGGAAAATTCAAAGATTGTTGGGCTTGTCCGATCCATCGAGCGCGACTTTCGCGAAGACTTTTGACATGTTGCCTTATCCTCATACGAAACTAGTTTCGGAAGAAATTGATGAGAAAAAGGACGACGTTGCTAAAACTGGCGAAAAGGTTGATGACGCTGTTGACGAGCTGTCGCAGATACCCGAATATCCGGAAGACAAGTTCGCTTTAGAAATTCTCAAACCTTTCTATATTTTGGAATTTGAAATTTTATATTTATTCAATGTGTCCTCATCGCCAGATTACCGCGGGCGATAGTCTGCGGTTTTACAGACGACAAAATCCCGAAGATAGTAATAGCGGGCAGTCCGCGAAAAGATACTCGATGCCTAAAAAATTTGACAGGCAAGCTGAGCGAGTCATTGAACATGCAGGAAAAACTCGTTCAGGAAAACGCGAAGCTCGAAGGTGGCAAGTACGGTCTAATCGATTTTTATCAATCACGCGTTATAAGTCGCAAAGAAATATCGTTAGCCAAGAGAAGTTAGCTGACATTAGAAAAACGTTTGAAAATCGTTTTACGGTTTCCTCGGTGATTGCGCGATGTTTCTTTCGGTCCCCGAGATTTCGGTTGGGCGTTGCGAGTTAGGATCAAAATTTGTCGTTTTTTATCGCCCTTACGGTCGTATCGACCGTTTTACCCCAATGCGAACGATCTGTACGGTGTAATTCGGTTAGGTATATACTGGAAGAGGCTCTGATCGAGAAAGACAACACTCTCGATACCCTCCAGAGGAAGTTATGCGGCCTCCAAGCTGAAATGCGAATGGTGGTTAAAGAAAATACGGAATTAAGTCGACAATTGGCTTCGGTTAATTATCAACGATCTGTCGCCGGTGATCCGAGCTGTTGCACCACTTGTCCTCCCGAAATTTCTCCGCGTTCCGCTCACTTTTATCCGAATTCTCACTCGTGCGAGATTTCGCCTCGTCCGGAAGACGGATCCTGTCCTTGTAAGAATTGCGCTCAAGATCAATCTGTCGACCCGGGACCGCGGCCAGCCAGTGTCATATGCGGTACAAATTCTACCTACAACTCTAATGAAATCTTAAACAAAAATGTTTGCAAATATTTTAATAATTTCGTTTTATCAGTACGTTCAGTAAAACCGGAAGGATTTCCTCATCGTAAGCCGTGCGCCGGTTCTCCAAGACTTTCCGGCGGAGGATCTGGAGAACGTTCGTTGTTACTGTCGGGTTCAACACTGGTTGAGAGCCCGACTATGTCTTGCCGAGGTCCATCGGTTGCGAAAGTACCATCCGGGCGACCCGGTGCGTGCCCCGCAGAGATGGACAACCAGCTCGCGACTTATGGGAATTCTACCAAGCAATTGGTACGTCCTTACGGCACCGTAATCGCCTCTACTTTTCCCTGTCACTGTTTCTACTGTTCCATCCAGGCGCAACAGCTCGACAGCATGGAATCCGAAGTGAGGAACATGCAAATGGAACTGGCAAACGTTCATAGGGAAAGACAACAGTTGGAGCAACAGAGAAAATTGCTCAAATGTACAGGACCATGCGCTCCTTGTTCCTGTTGTCCTCCGGGACAGCCTCACGTTTCCCCGTCGAGTCATCAAGCAACCATGAATCCATGCGTCGCTGGGGCATCCGCACCTTCGACCTGCCAGCTAATTTCGGAAACTCCAGAAGTACCCGCGAATTCGTCTGTACCGATGTCGCTCGGAAAGGTATTGGCAGACTCTTTGACGACCTAAACATTTTAAAATCACCGATTTTTTGTATGAAATAAAAATATCTTGCGAGAAGCACCCCAGTATGGGACCCTGGTAAGAAAATCGATAGAAAACGATTAAAACGTTCAAATTGCGTATTGAAAACGAACAATTTTAATCGTTTTCAATATGGAATTTGAACGTTTCAATCGGTTTTTATCGATATTTTTTACTAGGGGAGATTCAGAGGTACTCCTTGATTGATTTTCGATCGTACACAGATGGGTCATCAACAGACACCGCCTTCGTGCTCCGGTGTTTGCCTTACCGCGCCAATGGTAAGATCGCTCACAAACACCGATTATGTGTACGGGATCTAAATTAAGCGTTTATGTCGTCGCACGAAAAAAAGGGAGCGAGCACCTGTCCGCAGCAGCAACTTCGCGATTTACGCGAACAATACGCTAGGCTTCAGGAGGATTATAAGAATAAATTGTGCGAAGTGTCTTGCCTGCGAGCTGATTCCGAGAAAATGAAGCAGGAGACTCGAGACGCGAAGGAAGAGCGTGAAAAATCTGACAATCGTCTGCTCGACGCTCAGGAACGGCTGAGGATTATGGAATCGGAGAAGCTCCGACTTCACGGTCGGTTATCCAGAATTTATGGGTGATCTCGGCACTTTCGATGTAAATTTTTGAATCGTTTGGGATGCAGGTAGCAAGGAACTGCTCGTTGAACAGGAACAGGCGCTTTTGGTAGCGAAACAACGCTATCGCGAGGCTCAAGATGAACTGGAGGAGCTGAGATCCCTGATACAAGATCAGGCTAATCAATTGGAGGATTATCGGAACAAATATCTACAGGCTCAAGAAGAAGTCGAGGAACACCGTAGACAGCTCGACCTTATGGAAATGGATAACGCGAGGATGAACGAAAATGTTACCATGGAAATTGGAAGGGTCAAGGTAACGAGAAGAGTGCGCGAAAATTCGAGGAAGGAAGAACGTATATTTTACTTTTTTGCTGTGTAGAATCAATTCCAAGAGAAACTGGCGGAACTCGCACCGCTTCCGGATATCCTGAAGCAAACGCAAGCGAAACTCCAGGAAGTCCAACAGATGCGGCTGATCGCTGAACGTAATTGCGAAGATCTGTCGCGTGAATTGCTGACTTGCAAAGATAAACAGAGTGCGATGCAGAACGAGCTGAACGCGTTGCGTAGCGAGAATTCCGCTCTTCAGGACGAGAACGGAATGGGATCGGGACGTTGCGATGAGCTGGAGAAAAAGAACAGCGAGTTGAGGAACGAGAACGATCGTATGAAGAACGCGATTGCGAGATTCGAGGAACTCGAGTCTCAGTTGCAGACACGCGTTGATGAGAAGATGCACGAAGTTGTGCAATTGACGGCTATGCTGGAACAGGTGCGAGAGGATTCGGCCAGGCAAGTGGCAAGGACGAAAGAGCGTTGCGAAACCGTGCGGAGAACTATGCAGGGACAGATCGCCGAGATGGAGAAACAACTCGCGCAATGTAGAGCCATTGCTCGAGCTGCTCAAAAGGATCGGGATGAAGTAAGATCTGCAACGAAATAAGACGATCGATCAAACGGAATTGACGTTGTATTCTTTATTCTCCGCAGATCCGACAGAAAATGCAAGGACAAATAAATAATTTGAACGAAGCTTTCGAACAGGCTCAGGGAAGAATCCGGTCGCTTCAAGGACATGTGAATTATTTGAAGACTTCTTACAGCAACATTTTTAGTCCGGGAGGCCAGGCGGAGGGTACAGCTGGTTTTATGACAAGCGAAACGGTTGGACAGGGCTACGACTCTTGTGACTGCAATTACTAATGATCGAATTTCAGCGAGCCGAGGGTGGATTTTTCATTTCTAAATATTTTGTTACTCGGTCTCTTTATAGTATTTTTTTTTTAGAGGTTTCGCTAGCTATTCTCTGGTATGAATGAACCGAGGTAAAAGGAGTTATTTAATAGACGTTTTTATCGGCCACTGTATTCACTTTATTCAATAAATCGACAATGTATTTTAGTCTTACGCGCTAACAATATGAAAAATGGATCGTAGACTGTTCGCGCGACGAGAGCTGCGATAATATCGAGCGACGCGATTATTTACAGTAAGCGGGAATGAAATGGGAATAGTTTTAGTTCCGAATTTCTGTTTCTGGAAGCTTCATGTTGATTTGAGCACGTGGGGATATCGCCATAGCTGTTCGCTGTTTTTAAGGCAGGCTGACATTGTTCAGTCCGCCTCAGCGGCGTACAGTTGTTTCAACATGCCGAGAACGGCATCCGAACGACTACGCAGTCTTTCCATATCGACGTGGATTATTTCCAGTTCTTTCTCAATTTCCGCCGTTGTCCTTTCGATTCGACGCGAACAGGTGCTGCAACATCTCAAAAATCATTAAACACATAAGTATAACCGCATTGAAGGATGGTTCGAGCAAAGCGAGAACCGGAGAATCGTTTGTTATTACTTCTCATTCCCAACAATGTGCGGAAGCTGCTTGGAGCACGATCCGCAGGATGCCGAAGGCTTCGAGCAAGACGTCGAGGAAGATGGCTGTGCCGGTGTGCACGGGGTAACATGTACAGTTGGAACAGTATTCAACAAGGTGGCAACTTCTTTCGATAGGAACGCAGACCTGTTGACGCTCGTGCTGCTGGGATTGCGACAATCACCGCAGCCTCGGAGCAGGTCCATGAGGATTCCCCGAACTCTTTTGCCGCTGAGCCTCCGTCGTTTGATCTGTAATCAGTGCATTCGGACTTGAGATTCGTGACTCAATTTAAGGTATTTCTCACGAAGTAGTGCTCTCTTATGATCTTTTTGAAATTTTATCCACGTATTCGTCATGGTTTTATCTAAATGCTCGTGAAATTTCAAAGAGATTTGACGTTCCAAACTTGAGATAATGATTATTGAAATCCGCACATTTTACATGTATTCCTTATACCAAATGCATAACAATGTTTTGTTCTGCCTTGCAGTTTTGAAACGATTCTTAAGATTTTTACAAAATTC
>JABMBT010002808.1:0-10031 GCA_018906895.1 Odontocolon sp. PSUC_FEM 10030002
GAACCACCTTCTAAAAACTACCAGTAGTCTAGTCAAATTTTGCTAAGAGTTTTCTAATTTTGTAGTGTGCAATCACGAATTTTTTGTACACCAACAAAATGTCCCACGATTCCCGAAAAGGTTCAGTAAAATTTACTGAAATTTTTACTCCGTGTATAGTGCGAATAAGAAAGTTCGGACGAACAACTCGAAAATATAACAAGAAGTATGTTTCATATAGTTACGTATGGTATATGTATCGTATGTTTCGTATAATTATGTAATGTAGTTCAGGTACTGCACTTTTTTTTCTCATTTGTTAACACAAAACAGCGAGGGACCATTTTCCGGCAGAAGGAATTTTGTATTTTTATTTATTTTGACGTAGAGGAAGTCTCGTTACTTGCAGAAGAAATTTAGCGGTGTTTCGTGTTTGCTGCAGGGTCTAACGCCCAGCGGACTCTCGGTTCGTTATACAGCTCGGCCTTTGCCCGCTCTGAGCAAACTTTTTTTTTTCTTTCTTTTTCATTTTTTCTTTCTACTTTGTACCGCAGCAAGGCTTGCAGAATTTGTATTCATTATGGAACAATAAGAGCGCAGACCGGCAAAGGTAAAACAAAAAGGCAGCGAGATTTGTGTCCAATATAGAGACGAGTATTTTTACTTCACGCAGCCTCAGCCACAATAACGAGTCTCATCAGTATTTAAATTATAATAACGTTCGAACTCTCATCGTCGTTCCAAGAGAACTAAAAATACGCATTTTAAATATCAATGATCGATTTACTTTATTCGTACTATAATTTCATTCATTATACGATTCCATTCATAACGCACAATTCCAATTGTTTGACCACGACCTAATTTCTTCGAACCTTTCACTCCAGTTATTTCCACACGTCCATCGATTTTTTCATTGTCTCAATTTTTACATCAAAATCTGGAATACAAGAAAGGAACAGAAGATTAAACAATTTGTTGCAGCAGTAATTAAACGTCGTTTATTTTAAACACTTTAAAGATTTACCTACGAAAATAGTATGAGAAACAATTTCGAAAACCTGGCTCACAAATTTTACTCTAAAAGCGAAGAAATTATCCCAAAACACAGTTTTCTCAACCGTGAAAACTTGTGTACGCGAACAGATCTTTCACAATACGAAACTCTGCCAATTTGCGGGGAAACTCGCTTTTGGCGTGTTATCAATGTCGCCAGCCATATGTGTCGAGTGTCCGTCTATCGGGTGACGATTTGGAACGAAGTTTATCGTCGATCCTTCTCCCAAAGCGTTCAATCGACCTTCTTCATCTTCCCACACTTTTTCTCTAATAGTTCATCCTCTTCAACATCCCGATTCAAGCTTTTTTTTTATAAAATTCATAATTGACGGATTGCTCTACGAATTGCAAATTCCAAACTGAGTTATCGTCACCCGGTAGAAATTTATTCAGAGTCCTGCACGTTGCCGATACGGTATCCCGGTATACCTTTGATCGGTTTGTTCGCATCCCGCCTGAAAACCTTTAATTGCTGGGACACGGATCAATCGGATGCTGGGAGGGCTGAGATGGGAAGGGAGGGGGGAGAGCGAAACTTGGCTACCGTCGATTATAGTACGTAAGATTGATGATGGTTTACAGAGGCTGCTACACTGGCCAGCACCTCCGTGAAAGGGTTCGCTGAAGATCGATCGACGTGTTAACTATCATCTCGAACTACCGTGATTCTCGGCGTGTGTCAATCCCTCCAGCATCCTCTTTTTTTCTCTCGCTCTCTTTAATTGTGTCCTCTGAAATAAAAAAATGCCATTCGCAATGTTACTTGCAAATTTCATCGTTGTATATTGCATTCCATTATATCATATCCATTTCTCTAACTCGAATTCTCCAGTAAATTATTATCACTCGTTCCCAGGAGTTATTATCAATTACTAAAGAATTATAATTGCACAGTTTTCTCGAATAATTTAATATTACGGTTTCGCGAGCAAAGTGTTCATATTTCTGAAAGCTCTTTCGAGTGTCTACATGATTTAGCTTTCAGGGAATTATCACAGTACCGAGATAACGGGGAAAATGACTGACGATGAAAAATCAAGCAGCACAATTTGAAAAGCATAAAGTTTCAATTTCAAGACGCCAACGCTGCGCTTATTATCCGCGACCGATTAGCCGTGAGATATTATATTAACGAGAACGGAGGTAGGAGGATAGTTCGGGTAAGGGATGAAGCGGCGGTGGGAGGTGAGCTTCGGGAGTATAATCTGTGACCGGGAAGCTGGAGCGTCTGAAAATACGCTTCCGGGGTTAAGGAAAGTTTTCCCTGGCTGAATATGCTCTCGCGGAAGGACCTATTTAACCCTCCCCGCCGATCCGCTTCGAGTTTCACTGCTGTTCTCGGTGCCGCCTCGGGCTGTACCCTGAGAGCTAAGTGGATTTTCATCGGCCCCACCCGTCGTTATGCGGATACCTATACGAAGCTCGTATATACACCGTCGCAATTATTTTATTATAAATAAGTGGTGCCTCGAATCGAGTTAAACTGTTGGGTCAACGTGTCTATTCAAATTCTCGCAACAACTTACTGTAAGAAAAATCGCAGCATTTCGCAATTTGAATCGATTTATCATAATTTCATGTGTAAATATATACCTATATCAGGAAATTTTACGATGGAAATGGAAAGGAAGTGTACGAGAAGTTTAATACAGAGAAGTATCGGAGAATGAAGGGACGAAGTTGAGAAGAATAGAAGTGCTGGCTCATCGAAAGTTCGATCAACTTCCTGCAATATCTTACACTAAGAATGAAGAAAGACGAAAACGTATTACCACTTGATTCGATCTATCAACGTTTATTATATAAATATATCACCAAATAATATTATAAAATGCAGTCGCCTTGTCGCGTAACTTGTGGTAAGGAAAAAAAAGGATGCTGAGAGACAGAAATGAAAGAAACGAGGAGTTAACTTAAGAAGTAATCAATTATTTATAGACGTATCGGGATGTCGGAATAATCCGTCGTGATTATTATTACAAATAAGTGATGTCGGGATCGAGTTAAACTGCTGGAATCTAGTGAGTTTGTTCAAATTTCTGCAACGCTCGACGGTATAAGAAAGAACATCGAAAATGTATCACAATTTGATTCGATCTATCATCGTTTATTGTATAAATATATCACCAAATAATATTATAAAATACAGTCGCGTCTTGTCGCGTTACTTGTAGGAACGGAAAAAGGTTGCTGAGGGGGAAGGGAGGGGGGAGATGTCTTCGAAAGGTGAAAAATGGAAATCTTTTCAGGGATTGCATCGAGGGTGGAGGGAAACGAGGGGTAACTTAAAAAACGATCAATTATGCCGTGGCATCGGGAAGATTTTGATGTATATGAAATCTCGACGGTCGAGAACGATCACTGGTATCTTCGATATATCTCGAAATCTTTCCGACGATCAAGGAGATCTCCTTTTCATGTCACGCTTCACTTCGTCATAATTTTTTTTTTTTCGCTCTTTACACAATATAATAGTAAAAATATATCTCTTCGTAGCCTAATAATTATCGTTATAATTAATTAATTAATTAATTAGACTCGCTGTCATCTCGCGTATCACTGGAGCATTCAGAAACAACGTGAGCTAAACTTTTCTTCGCTTAACATCCAAGTTACAAATCAGATTAAGAATTATGTACTAAAATTTTCAACTTATGTTTGATGATCTTTTTTTTTGTTTCGCGAAATTTCAATGTTTATCTGCGTGCATCGCAGTTTAAGAAATTAACGACTCGTATTAGCGAAACAAGTTTTCGACGAGACAAAGTCGAGTAGCACCATATCATTTTTGTTCGTTTGTGTTTTACGTTTCACACACGCGATTCGATTTTCTAAAAACTTGAGAATTCGCGAGCGACCCTAGAGAGTTACAAGAAAAATATTTACATCATCGGCGTATCTACCTCCTTCGCTTCATCGATAAACTTCCTGTATGGCAAGTGACGGGTTTGTCGTTGATTCGTTGCGCGTTAATATTCGGCACTCCCGAGTTATTGATAATTATTAGTATCGTATCGGTTGCCAAACGCCGGTTGCCTCATCTCGGCGATAATAGTGAGGTCTGTTATCCCGAAAGACCGTCACAGCCGGAAATTGATTGTCCTGGATGTACTTGAGTGTCGCTCGTATCTGTAAAGTCAATATATCTTTGAAAACAAGTTATCCTCGTAACTCCGGTTAACCTCGTAACTTTCAGCTTCCTTCCTCGCTCTATGTAGACGGCTACGATTCATTATAAAGTTTCGTATCGCGAACAAAGCGCATAATAATATTCTCCGACGTACCTGGGATACAAAGTGCGGTGGTTCGACATCGGGCGAGGTCGACAGATGTTGAAGTATAAACTGATCCGATTGAGCGAGCCACAGATCAACTCCTCTCAATGGATCGTAGTTGAAGGGACCGATTCTGAGAAGTCCGAGTGTACAGTCGTAAACGTCCAAGACCTGTGCGAGGAATCATCGTATAGTCGTAAAATGTTCGCTCAATCTCATCATTGATATCATAATCGTTTATTTTTTACGAATATTTCGTTGATGTACCGACCTGCTGACCACCGGTCAAGTGCCTGGCTGACCTGAGTGCCTGATCTGGACCCTTGTCGGGAAATGTAGCCGGGAATATCTCGCCGGTCTTGACGTTAAGACCAATCCCATATATAACGGGCCAATGAATTCCTCCTCTTACTGTCGTATTGAGTTCACCCACGCAGCAAAGCGTCAAGTCGATTTCGACCGGCTGTTTGTGAAAAGCGGCTGTGAAAGAAACATTTTTTGTTTTTGTTAAAAATTTGTTTTTGGTTTATTTTACTTAATCGAAAATCTTGTCACCCCTCGTTGAATTTATAATTTAGGTGGATGTTGCAAAACTTACACAGAATATTGTAGAAAAGTTCCTCGGAGTAATTTCTAGGATCTGAATAACCACCGACTAGCTGAAGCTCTATCCGTCCCTCCGGAAAACCCAGGGCGAGTTCCGTAACCCTTTGAACCATCGCCGTTGCTGCGTCCTCGGTCCCTGCACCATCCAGATGCGCCAGTGCAACTGCGCCTGATCCTGTGGTCATAAAAAACGCGATCATAAAAAACTTGTGAGCCACTCGCGGACACCGGTAATTAACAAGTTCTTTGTTTACGGCGAGATCCGGTGTTCATGAATCACACAAAATTTAGTCAACACAAAATCATTCAGAGTTATTAAAAAATACGTAAAAGAACTTTTGATTATCTTTCTCTATCTTCCTTTCGATATAATCTCCACATTATTTACACGTATTGCTAAAAAATACCTTTAATTCTCTATACAAGGATACTTCCGAGTGACTATAATTTGATTCAGGCCCTTTAAAAAAACATATAAAGAATGGTCATTTTTTTTTTTTTGTTTTGTCGGTTTTTCAATTTAACATTTATTTCAATGTACTTATCGATGAAAGCAATTCCGATTCTTTGCATCACGATACTTTCGAATGATAATATATAATGTGATTGGCGCTGTATCGTGTACCGCGAATATCGTTCCTATTATCGAACTCTCACCGGAGAGATTTTCGTAGAGATTTCATACAGCCGTAGAAACTCTCCGCATGGCGGATCGATCGTAGCAATCCGCTAGTTGGATGTACGAGAAGTCGGTACAAACTATATGCACGTATCTCTGTACCAGGCACGTAATCCTACGACGACGGGGACGAGAAGAGACGCGACAGGCTTCGAGGGAAAGCGAAAGAGAAGGTATAAGGTACTATTTTGTAGTATAATACGAGTCGCGTATATAGAAGTAGCAGAGTCTCGTTCATTGGGACGATGTATCTCAAACGATGCGCCGACGAGGGCCTTGAGCATGCCGCCGTGCCGTGCAGGCACGGAGCGGGTAAGGGAAAGGGGTAAAAAATTGTTAGCCTCTCTAGCATCGAGTAAGACGGATGAACGAATGCGAAGCTACACATATACATCTACAGGATTGCAGAACCTCGAGAACGAAAGAAAGAAAGAAAAAAGGAAAAAAGCTAGGATATATCCACGCGAGTACTCGTCGTATGACACCAAGGACTGGTAACAAAAGAACAGGAATAAGAAGTCAAAGTGACGAAGATGTCAATTGTGAATACATAAATTATAGAGCCTCAAGATAGAAGGAAAGAATTAAAAGGATGAGATAATAAAGATGTTTACTTATTTGAGTAGGAAACGCATGAATCATGAAATTAAAGAATAGGTTGAGGTAAATAAGAAGTGAAGATGAAGAAGTTTTCGCGGAAAGTTAAACGGACAATATGATATTTTTTCTTGATATAATGTATACTTATTAGAGTAAGGATCGTATGAAGCAACAATTGAAACAATACAAGAATAGGAGAATTAGAAGTAGAAGTGAAAATTTTGTTGTGGGTCGAATCAAGAATAGAGAACCTCACTTTGCTCGATCGAGCGGATAAAATGATATTTTACCTGATACAACAGTTTTTATCGACTTCTCTTTAATGCTAACTATCTAGACAATTCCTGGAATAGTTGATATTTATAAGTAATGCGTGACACATTGACGAGATCGCGATCGTCAACGATCCGTCGACACGTTCAGTAGTTTTATTTTATCTTTCCCTCGGAATTATTTTTCCGTCTCTCTGTTTCCCATTCGGTCAATCGCTCGTTCGAGTGGAAAAGTCGCTCGGCTCGACTTCCGGTGCGCGATGACGTCACGGGGGGTCGCGACACCGACCTAACGTATGCACGATCGATCACAACTACGATGTGACCGCGAACGACGTTCCGATCGAGTATCATTTGTTGTATTTTCGTTCCTTGATTTTCGTGTTTTACAGTTCGTTCGATTTTTGGTCCTCCGGGGTAAATGAGATCATATAGTTAAGGAAAGGTAAATCAATAAATTAATAGTGAAGGGGGAGGGAAATTGTAAGGATATGATGGAATATCGCATCGTTTTGCAATTTTCGATAACCTACCGGAATGCCTGACGACGACAATAATGCACGTGGTCATGTCGTCCGATCCCAGAATGCTCACATTCTCTGCAACAAGATGAGAAACGAAGATATTTACATAGAACATTAACAACATAAAATAATTTAAAAACGAAAGCCGCAGCTTTTTCCAAATTACTTAATTAACTAATGGATCATCCTCGAGTCTGGGAAAAAGAAAATCAAACAGCGGAGAAAAGAGAGAAGTAAAGACGTGCTCGTTGGATTAATGGAATTGGTCGGTAATTGAATCGAACGGGAAGAATATAATTTTGCGGTTGAAGAGCCAAGAGTGAGTTTCAGTCGAGTTTTACTTCATTATTTTTGTTTTTCTCAGTCATTTGCTTTGTATTAGTCTCGAAGAGCAGTTTGTATGTATGTGTGTGTTTGCGGTATCTATTAGCGGTATATTTTCATTGGAAGGGAGAAAGCGAAGGATTAATGCGGTGCTCACTGTCGTGGGGTAGAGTCGCAGCCATTTCTCGCTGCTGTACGTATAGAAGACCGACTGGACCCACTAATTTTGCTGGCATCGAGTGAAGCTGAGCCGCGGTCTCCCTGTATACCGGGTGAGCAGCGTACAGTGATCTGCTGTCGGCTGGGGCCTCCTCCTGCAGGACCCCGTTCACCACCAGCACCATCCTGGAAAGAAAAACCAAGAAAATTCAATAATGTTATCCAAACACCGATAATTTAATCAAACATCGATAATCTAATCAAGCATTCCTGACAAACGGAAAAACACTTTAGCGCTTAATATTCTATTCGCAAATATTGAGCCACGTTACTCAATTCGCCCCTTTTTACCAATCTTCGCATCCCTTTTTTATTAATCTTTTTATACCTCCCTCCGATCATTTTTTTTTCTTTCTTATTTGCTTTTTTTTTTCTTTTTTCATTTCTTCGCTCGCGTCTTCGGGATATCTCGCAGAGGCACGCAGAACGCATTACACGAGGGGGCATAATATTTTATGCTCGCGTATTAAGCCGCATTTCGCGGGCATTAATTTCATCGCCGCGCGCCGGAAGGCACTCGGCCAGGCAAGAGAGTCTTTCTGGTCTTTCTTCTTTGTACAATATATGTATATATAAATATATATAGTCGTCTGGAGTTGCGGTGCGCGAATTTCACGTGCCTCGTGCGTGTTTTACACACACAAATCTGTAATGTATCCCTCCCTATACTCGTTTCAGTTCACTCACTCACGATCGTCGTATTATTTTTGTTTTCTATTTCGTTTAGACGCAGCCACGCACAACTACTTAGGCAAAATATAATTATGCGATAGTGTACGCTATAATTTTCAACGTTTACGTCAGATAAGAAATATCAGGGAATAACAGTTTTATCCGGTTTCGTATATAGATCTTCGTATCGACCGAACGATTAGAATAATAAGAAACGAGATCTGAGAAAATTAATCCGTTCGAAAATTCGATCTGGTCCCACTCTGCCTCCTAAAAAAAAGAAATACCATGAGCAAGCTATTAAAAAAAAGTAAGGATATATATATCACGAGTTTGTTACACAATCGTAACATTAATGACAAGTGTGACGAGAGATAAAAGCTACATGTTCTTCATCTTCGGGGCGTCGAAAGCAAAGATAAGGAGAGATGCGGCAAAACATTGAAAAAAAAAGTTAGGAATTTTTAAACATCAATGAGAATTTGGTTGATACACTGATAATATTTTCTTTGAAGTAACGAAATTTTTATTTGGAAATTCCATTTTCATTTACTGTTTGACCGAAGTCAAAAAGTACAAACATATAATAGATATATATACATCAGTATGTATTATACCGAGAGTTCGATCAGCAGGGAGGCATCTCTTCTTTTTTTCTTCTCACCATTCTCGTTAGCTTTACAATAAAGTCGTCAGTCGAGGTCTAGTCAACCGGGAGAGTGCAATCTCGGGTGCACGATCTACGAAAGAGGCGTTATGACAAAGCATACGAGCACACGACGGGCACATAGGTACACACAGCATCGTCGGAGATTGCCCGAATGAGATCCACGACGAAGACGACGAGGAGGAGGTTCCTACAGGGGATCGAAGATCACCGGCGGCATTGTTGGGAACTGAGAAAAGACCAACAGAGACGAGACCAGAGAAAAGACTACGACGATGAAAAGATAGAAGCTATGAAGACTGGATTCCAATGCATGCAATGTGCTCTGAAATTTGACATAAAAAAAAAGTAGAAAATTGTCCGAAAGATACTTTTAAATCGCATTTTTTTAACTAAAATTTGTTGGGTCTCGAATATTTAGGGGAAAAAAGAAGAAAATAGGTTCGAATGTTCGGTGGAATATTTTCTGTGTCATCGATCGTTACCTCGATTCAACGCGTTGCTCCTGACCTTTTGTTGAGGATTCATCATCGACCGGATTAAACGATCATCGACGGTACAACTTATTTATTTTTTTTATGCAAGATACGTGAGCAATCTAAACGACTGTAAATGCTTCGAACGTTCGACCGATTCATTCGCATCGATCCGAGTCAAGCCAGCCAGCACGTCCAATCGATTCGTTCAAACAAGCTATTTTTCCGTCGAGATGAGACGTTGATTTATATACGATAATGTCGTAGAAAGCAACAAAAAAAATAAACATTATCTCCGGCACAATCGCTTGTAAAATTACTCGTTTAATTTTCCTTTAATCCTCGAGTATCAAAACAGGTGGCTGCGAACAATCAGTTGACGCACACGTGTTTAAGAATCGTTTGTTCATTTTTTTCCGCTTGACCAGAATCGATGATCCGAAAGATAAATCAAATTGTATAATGATACAGGAATAAATTGTAATTTCGTTGGTCGTCTAACTAGTTTTTTTTTTTTGCTCGATCTCTTTCAATCAACCGAAATAATTTAGATCCTAAAAAAAAAGATCGATCGATCACGCGAGATGAATCAATAGGATATCGATATATAATCGATATAACGAATTCTAAAAAGTTTTTAAGTTATGACTCAGACTTTAAAAAAATATTAGTAAATATA
>JABMBT010002818.1:0-10030 GCA_018906895.1 Odontocolon sp. PSUC_FEM 10030002
TTTATATAAAATTGGGATATCCTCGTATGGAGATGAAAAAACAAGCAGAATTAGTCCCGAGTGTTCTGAATGCGATCGACGGAAAACCGCTCTCTCATCAAGACAGGCAATAATTTATACCTAAATAAAGAAAAAAAAATGTAAATACTCCAAATTCGTTATTTTTCTGTTATGTTTAATTTTATAGTTTGCTGCTCGTGATAATGCCGGCACTCGGGCAAATTCAGATTCCCATCGATGCGGAAAAACGTGCAGCATTGTTGGGACTGCAGGATAAACCTCACGTAGCAAAACATCTGATCAATTTTATACTGGACCTTCTGCTCCTACCTTATGGGTAAAAAAACTATTTGTTTTTTGCCGTCTCTCTCGAAATCACTATCGAAGGCATATGCATATTATTGTTGATAAATTAAATTCGATGTTAGATCCGTGGGACAAATGGATAGTCAAGAACCCGGTCAGACGATAGATTGGACGCAATTTCCAGTCCCACCGGGTCTCAGTGAATACGCGTTTAAAAGAGTCATCGGAGAGAGTCCACCATCGGCTGAACAACTCGAACAAATAAAATTGGGAATCGTTAAATTTATCGCCGGCGGATTTTTTCCCGAATCAGATATTTTGATACATCTTATCGTCGCCGCTGCAGACACGAGATTCAGTGTCGCTAACGCGGCGGATTTGGAATTGAAAAAAATCGTCAGGTACGATGTAAAGAATGAATTTTTCATTTTCCATGAACGGAGTGAAATTTAACGATTACATTTTTGATACGCAGCGTTTTGGATTGGGGCTCGAGACAATTGGCTATGCCTCTTTATACGTTATTTCTGGGAACCGGCGCTTTAGGAACTCGTAAAGATGTCAAAACGGAAATGAAGAGAGTTCCAGCGAACGCGAGAATTCGTCTCAAGCTCATGTATTATCTCTGTCGAGTTTCCAAAGCTGGATTCATCATACCGACGAGTATTCACGTAAAATATTTTATGTTTAATAGCTTTCTCTGCATTTCTCTTCCGGAGGATTATCAAATTTGCCAATAACGATTGTATTAATTCAGGTCGTTTTCGAATCACTCTACGGAAACAATCCAAATCGAAAGTTGAAGTCGCTGGCACTGGAATTCACATTGAATATGGTTCAACAGTAAGTAAAATATCATTTTTATCAAAACTTTTCACCCTGTCTGAACGCGTGAGAAAACGCTGAAGTTGATCAGCCTACGGTATGTAAACAAATGTACAAAAAAATTATTTGTCTTCAGATGCAGCCTTGCACCGTTAGCTCGAGTAGCCGGAGTTCTTCTGGAGGGAATGATCAAACTCATATCCGAGGGTGAACGAGAACACGAAGTTATGGCGTACACGATAATCGGAAAAATGGGCCAGAGGATTTCTACTCTCGTCAACAAAGATTTGACACTTTTACAACGTTTCTTTGACGCTCTGGTCACGGTACGAATATAATTCGGAGTTTTCGCTTTTATATTTCAATTTCTCATATTAATTTCATTTTGTAGAGCGAGCCGGAATTGCGCAGGAATATCAAAGACGCTTTACTCAGTATGTCCTCCGCGTTCGTAATGAGCCGCGAAAATGAAAACGGTATAGAGATGATGAATAGTTTGCTTTCCGTGCACATCGAATCACCAGAGCCCAGTGTGAGGTGAGTTTCCAGCGAATTCTCGAAAATTGCATTTGGACGTTCTGTAACTTTTTTGGAGCGATTCATTTTTTTTTTTTTTTTAATTCCTAGATCTGTCGCTGGACACTATGCAGCTACGGTATTTCCTCCTGATCACGCGCCATCGAGATATTTATTGCTGCTGGCTACCGGTGACGAGAAAAATGAAATATCTGGTAATGCTCTGAAGGCTCTTTACGGAAATGTTCATAAAACCGAATGTGACAATATTGAGGCGATCGATCTGCCGGAATTTACGCAGTTAGTGACGCATATCAATAACAGAATGACAGCAAGAATAGAGCGAGCTGGGAATGAAAAAATGACCGTTGGAAATACGACACTTCCTTATAACATCGCGACGTACAAAGAGGTAAAAATGATACTGGAGTATAGAATCGCCGTAAATATTCCCCTGGAAGTCGGCACTGTGGTCCAATTATTAATCAAGATTAAATTATGTACAATTTTGGCAGATCGTCACTTATCTTCGCATGTGTCTCGCGAAAAGCGCCGCTATTCCACCGCAAGCTGGACCATTGGAACATCCCTGCGAGTACACTCCTATAATCGGTCGATATTTGGAAAATTTATTCAAAGAGCAGCAGAAAGTCTTTACGGATTATTTAGATATAATCATGCCATTCGTCCGAGCAAATCCTGGTGTGTTTTACAGCGACTCAAAAGTCTCTCCTGCACAGTAAAATAATAATTTTTATTCTGTTTTCAACATTCGCTGTATTTGTGATTATGCAGATGTCGTGTCTTTGGACGCTTTGCTCGAAATCGTCGGAACAGTTCCGAATTGCATGATTGAACGCCACGTAAAAGAATTGCCGTGGATACGATCTCTTTTAAAATCTATAAAAATCGACGTTAGAAAAGGTGCGGCCAAGATTCACGCGATAATCATGGCTCACGGTTGCAATGTCAATGAGATTGAGTCGATAGCAGCGGAATTTATTACCGCGACGAAGAATCAAATTTTGGAGAATCAGCATGGAACTATTTTGGCCCTTTCTTGGATGATGGAGAAAACGTTAATGATTCGACGAAATACCGTTGAGAAAGACGTAATTTTGAATTGGGCGACTTATACCAACGTTGTCGAAACGTTATGTAAGTTTCTCGTCACTTCTTTTTTTTTTAGTCATCAATTTTTGGAAATTCCGAATTTCCTTTGAATTTCTTTTTCTTATCAGGGTCGAATCTGACGAGCAACAAAGTATTGCTGACCGAAGCCGCTGCTCAAGGAATTGGTATCGTAGGAAAAACGTTCGCGCTTCCCATACCCGATGAAGGAGACGGTGAAGGCCCGAACAAAAAGATTATCGTCGAGACGCTTCTATCAATTATCAACAATGTTAAACTGAATTTCAAGGTACTTTCTGCAACGCGCGTAGATATTAAATTCTTGTTCGATACTACAATGTGACGTATCTGATTATTTCAGAAAGACAAAGCTATTCTTTCGTTAGGGCAGCTCTGCATCGGTGAGAAATTTCCACACACGAAATCGGTTACCGAGAAATTAATTGGTTTGGCAAAAGAGGCGAGTGGGTTTGATAAGTTAACGAGAACACACGAATAAATTCAATTATTTTCTGAATACTGGAATCATAATTGTTTTACTCGATTAAACGTTATTCCTTCGAAATTGTCCAAAATTTACGAAACAATCCAGATTCTTTAAATAATTGCGTTGCCGGTATATTTTAAATAAATAAGTATTTGAAATCAACAGACGAAAGACGTGAGCGTACATTTGTCGATAGCCGAAGCTTTGGTACTTTGCGTACAAGGACCAGCAAATCCTGGAACCCGAGACGTTTGGAAAGTTCTTCCAACCGAGCACGAATCATTATTTTCCAAAGAGAGCGACGAACTTTTAGCTCTGGTCTTGAACGAATTATTGAAACTTTCGACCGTTCCGCATCCAAACTCTAGACAGGCGAGTTTTTGTAGAAGGTTCTTCAATATTTTGCGATTTATTGATTAATCTACTTTTTATCCAACAGGCAGTCGCTATCTGGTTACTCGCAATAGTCAAGGATAATTCGAAGCGAGAACAAATAATGACCCGACTGCAAGATATTCAAGACGCATTCATAGATTTGCTGTCTGAAAATAGCGGTCAGTCGATGTTCGACGTTAATCATGTTAATTGCAATGTACAGCGCGACAAGTAAAATTTCGATTTTGTTTTCTTTTTATTTCTTTTATTTTGCAGAAATTGTACAGGACGTAGCGTCGAAGGGACTGAGTCTGGTTTACAGCATCAGCGACGAGAGTGGGCGAAGTGAATTGGTAAAGACTTTGATGAGTCAACTTTCGAAAGGCAACCGATCAGTGCCTAAAGTTACAGGAGACACAAATGTGTTCGGAGACGGTGAATTGGGAAAAACCTCTACCGGGTAAATCGAGTGATATGACAAATCAAAAATTTGAAATTAAATTCTTAAAATGTACGACGATAGAGTCGAAGGATTGACGGAATGCTTTTTGTTACAGCGAAAAAGTAGAGACGTACCGACAAGTGCGTGATTTTGTTAGCGATCTCGGCAAACCGGACTTGATTTATGATTTCATGCGTGTGGCGAACGACAACGCTATTTGGAGATCAAAGAAAGGAGCAGCGATGGGATTTTCGGAAATCGCTTATATCGCTAACACCGAATTGACGAGCAATCTATCGAGCATCGTGCCAAAATTGTACAGATATCAATTTTATCCAGAACCGAAGATTCAAACGAGCATGTCGAGGATCTGGCACAAGATCGTACCATCGACGACGAAAGTTGTAAGCTCATAAACGATTATTCGTCGTTCGATTTTAAACTTACGTCATCGCAAACATCCAGGATTCCCGGCAGTTCTCTTTCCTCAGTTAGAAGAATATCACGAAGAGGTATTGGACGACATTGAAAAATATATGGTCAGCGGTGTGGAACGCAATCGGATGTGTTGCGTCGTAGCACTCGGAGAATTATTGAAATCGAATACTCCGATAGACCTGATTAGACGGGCGCCAAATTTGTTGAAGCAATTATTTCGAATAATGGATGACTCGGGTAAAGAGGAAATAAGAACAGCGGGTACGACGACTACTAAAATTCTCACTAAGGTAACGAATAGAGTTTCAAATACTTTTTTTCTTTCACGGATATTGTTATCAATTTTTTGATACGAAAATGTATTTTATCGCACAAGATGTGCATCCGTCAATGCGATCCTTCTCACGGAAAATCGGGCGAGTCTCTTTTGCAAGCGATTTTGCCCGTGTTGTTGGACACCGGAATCTCTTGCACCGTTCCAACCGTCAGAGCAGTATCTTTGGCAACTGTTTCTCAACTCGTAACTACAGCGGGAAGTTTGCTAAAACCTTCATTGGTGACTCTGATACCCGCGTTATTGACAACAACGGATCTTGAGAATCAAAAATTGTCGTACATGAGTACGGCGTACGGCGCGCAGACGGAGATACGAGATGTGATTGATAACGTGAGAACCAACATTGCAAAGAGTCACAACGCAGTGGACACTGTGACCAAGGTTCGACACGTCTGTTACATCAAGAAAAAAATGTCGAAAAATGTTGACGATCGTGGAATTATCGATGGTCATTGTCGTGTTTGTTTTCTTAGTGCACGCAGTACATCGATGGAGCAATTTTGAAAGATCTGATGCCAGAAGTAATCGACCTGATGAAATCAAACGTGAGTTTAAGTACACATGCCGCTGTATCGCACTTCGTGACGCTTTTGTGCCTTCAACTGAAGCAAGAACTACAACCTTACGCCGGTACGTTGTCACGGGATAAATCATTCTGATTCGTTGAATAATTACACGAATCTTGGCATACGACAGGTAAAATTCTGTCGGCCCTTGCCAATGGTTTAACGGATCGAAATGCTACCGTGAGGAAAACAAACGCGACTACTATCGGATATGTCGTTGGTTGTGCGAAGCAATCTAGTCTGGATAAATTGTTCAACAAGTTGAATACTTGGTACATGGAGAGAGAAGGTAATATTAAAATATCATCGGTTGTCTGTGTAAAAATTTGATTTCGAGAACCGATAATTTCTCAATCGACTCGATTTGCAGATGACTCGATAAGACTTGCAATCGGACAAACGTTGCAATCTATAAACAATCACAACAACGATGTTATGAAACAATACTCGGAAAGTTTGGTGCCTCTGACTTTCTTCGCGATGCATGCTGAAAAAATTCCCGGAAACGAGAATACGGTCGAATTGTGGACGGAATTGTGGAGTGAAATTACTCCGGGTACCGAACTCGCTGTTAGGCAACATTTACCGGTGATAACGAGTGTTTTAAAAAATACTCTTGAATCCGCGTCGTGGACGACAAAGGCTCAGGCTGCGAACGCAGTTTCTACGGTGGCATTGAAATTAGGTTCCAGTATGGATGAGGATGCTCGAAATAGTTTGCTCAACATTTTGACGAATGGTCTTCAAGGCAGAACGTGGAATGGAAAAGAACGGCTTCTCCAAGCTCTCGCGACTCTGGCGTCCAACAGCAAGTACGTATCGTTAAATTTAGTATTGTTTACAAAATTCTACAGAATTAATATCAAATTTACATCGCGAAGGAAAAAAAGTATTTACGTCGTTTTTTTATTAATTTTGTTTTGGAATGGACCAAGGACTGAATAAAATGTTTTTTTTTTCTTTAACAGAGAATCGCTGAATAACAATCCTGAATCGACAGCGATAGTTTTGGACGCGCTTTACAAAGAAAGTAAAAAAGAATCTGTGGAATACAGACGACATGCAATCAAAGGTTTTGCCGAAGTTTTGCACGCTCTTTGTATCGATCGTTTCGCTCAGCTTTACGATATTGCCCAAGAGATATTAAAAAATGTAAGTAAATTCGTAAATAAATAATTGTTGGAAATTTGAAATTTATTTGCGATTCTTTTAGTTGTCAAGGAAGAACGATGACGATGACGAGGAACAACGATCAAGTGTTGAAATTATGAAACAACGGGAAGATAAATTAAAGTTGCAAGAAACCGTGTACGAAGCTCTCGGGAAAGCTTGGCCATCGTCGAAGGACAGTAAAGACACCCAAGGTTAAAAACTCGGTTAATCCTCGTTGCAATATTGAATACGGCTTCGTTTTACAAGCTCCGATGACACGAAAGTTTCATCCGATTATACGAAACTAACGTATTTTTCTGTAAACATTTCAGATAAATATTCTGTACAGCTTGTTACGTATTGCAACGAAACACTGCCGAATACGACGCGACCTGTACAAGTAGCAATTCTAACGACGTTGAATCTATTCGTCGATAAACTTTTGTTACTAAAGTTGAACATAACGGAAACGAGCGATAACGATAAAGAACTTTTGGAAACGGTTTGTTCGACGCTCATTAAAATTCTGAGACACTCGATAGGTCAGTAAAAATGTTTTTGTTGTTGTTTGCAAATTTCAATGATTGTTACGATTAATGAAAAAATTAATACTGCAGGAATAGCCAAGTATACGAGAATCAGGAAAGAAGGATTGAACATAATTCTGACATTATCAAAAAAATTATTGGAAACGGGAAACACGAAACAGCTCGAGGATCTAACGACCTTCTTTAAGGAAGTTTTGCCAGATCTGTCCCAGGATAATCAGCCGGAAGTACGAACGCGAGTCATCGACATCAAAGGAACGCTCAAAATCTAATGTCAAGTTTCTTTTTATACGTCCGATGTGTCTTGACGAAGCGACGTCTGATTATCCGTTTTTTTTTTGCCGATCGTTTAACCCTCTCATGATCTTAACGTTCTCCCCACTTCGCGGCACGGTGGGCGTGTGTCGCACGCTCGGCGAATCACGCCTTTCACCTACGTCGCATGCATAATATTTCGTGCGTTTGGATCATCAGAGGATTGATCAAAGAAAATCTTTAGTCTCGTTATATCGAAGACCTTTTAATTAATCGACGGTACACGATGAATTGATTTAGATATTTACAGCTTACACGAGGCTCGTGTATCGGAATACAATTGAATCGTATCACACGGTACGATTATCAACAGTCTAATCGTGCCTAATTAATTATTAATAATTCGTTCATCGATCAACAAAAACAGAACGAGACGCGTAAGGTTTTCTCAACAAACAAACAAAAACTGAGGATGTAGAATATAATTCAGCATGGAATATATAGGTTTGTATGCGGATGTTTCGTAAAAGGCTGTAATGAAATATAACTTAGTTATCTAGTAAAAAAATAGCGCAGTCTATTTAATTTTCTTCAATAATATCGAAGCACCCGAACCTTTTTTTGATCGTATCAATTTAGTTAGTGGTTTGATTTTCGATAACAATGATTTAACTACAGATTCTGAAGAATTTTCCAGGATCAATATCAAGAGAAAGCAACCTCTGTTGATATCGATCAGTCGCTCGATAATTTTCGTGTCCAGAATTTCCTCGAGAATCTTTCCAAATGGCGCGCACTCTTTTTCCTCAAAAGTCTTTTCCGTTTGTATGAGTTTTTTCAGCATTGAGTGAAGTCCGGAATGTTCAACGGCCCAACGCTCGATTCCATCTTCCTCCTTCAATTTCGATTCCAGGTTCGTAATGAATTTGGCGATTGACTCGAAAGCGAGTTTGAGATTATCTCCGTGGCCCTTTTTCAATATCGCGAGAGTGACGATCGCTATTGAGCTATTCGCCAACCAGGATATCGTGTCTTCGGCTATCGCCTTTAAAAACGTCCCGATCACAGCTTCGACGAGTTCCTTCTCTCGAATCTCGGCTTCTTTTTTACTGGTAGCGTTGCCGTCTCCTTGTTTCAGATGGTCGACGAGCGCTGGATGAAAATAATGAGAATCTCGGCGACCCACCAGATACAGAATGACTCTCCTCCCGTATTCGTTCGATGCGATTTCAACAAGATCATTCATAATTTCCGCTAGAATCAATTTCTTCATCAAAACCGTATCATCAATGGAATCGAACATCGCTAGCAATATTTTGTGACCGTGTTCGGAATTGGCGATATCCTTCACTTGTTCTTTAACGGCTTTCAGTGATATTTTTCGATCCTTGTTCGTTCCGTGCCAAATACATATCATAGCGATTTTCGCACCGTTCTCACTTTTCGACAATTGAACGATGGAATTTCTCAACATAACTATCATTTCGCTTCTGTCCTCGGGAGTACAAATTTCCAGATAATCGACAAGTACAGCCTGCACGATCGAAGACGAAACAAGCTCTTTATTCAGAACTCTAACAACGTTTATTTTCACGGCGGACAACGTTGCCGATTTCATGTCCGGAGCGGATGCGAATACATCGCTTATCTTTGCGATACTGTCGTCTTTCGCTTGTTTATACATATCTCCGTAAAATTCTTGCTTGAAACGAACCTTGTCCAAATCGGACGCGTAAGTTTTGTAAACGTCATCGACGAGTTCCGAGGAAACAGAGTGACTGACTAACTTAACGACGTTGCCGTAACAAGATTTAACGATTTCACTCCGAATTTCATCGGATCCATGCTTAAGAGCTTTTTTTAAACAATTTTTGGCGTACTTGGACTGCAACATCTGAGCGAACGACGGTTTCAATTCGGTCAAAACTAATTGACGAATTTCAGAATCGCAATATTTGATAAGCCACTGTACGACTCTGGACATATCGTGAGTTAAAATCGCCTTATTCAAATTTCCTTTCAACAATTCGTACAACTGTTTTGTAAACTTGACACGATCCTCGGCGGAGCAATCGGCTCTACGCAATTGCTCTCCGACGGATTTAGCTTTTACGCTGGCGTCGTACGCCGTTGCCAATCTTTTAGCTCTGCGGGTTTCCTTAAGTTTCTTCTTTTCTTTCTTAAATTCCAACCAATCGGGTTTTTCTCCATCCGCCGTCGGCGTATCCCATTTTTTATCGCCTTTACCACCTTTGCTCCCAAAATTCTTAGATTTATCATGTTTCCCCTCGAAACTTTTTTTTTCTGATTTTTTGTCAAACCCGTTGGATTTTTCTCCGTCTACGATGGTCATCGATTTTTTCCCACCATTTTTGTCTTTTTTTACAACATTCTTCGGTTTATCGGTTTTCGGTACAAAATTAACTTTTGTTGTTTTGTCAGATTTCTTATTCTCAGTTGCTTTCTCAAATTTACCTCTTTTTTCCTTCTTCCGAGTTTTCGCACCTTCGTCGATGATCTCCGGCGATTTGCTGATTCCAACTTCTTTAGAGAAACTTACAGATTTTTTCACCTTCTTCGTTGTCGTACCGACTTGAGCTTCTTCCTTATTACCCTTTCGCTTCATCTCGATCGTAAATGCCTGAAAAATAT
>JABMBT010002829.1:0-10030 GCA_018906895.1 Odontocolon sp. PSUC_FEM 10030002
TTTTTTTATCGTAGTAATCTTTTCATTTTTTTTTCTCCTCTATTTTTTTTCTACTTTCAAAAGGACGTTGAACGTTAATCCTGTAGGAGCACAACTTTGACATGTGATACCTATCGTAGTTGAATCAAGTTTTAATACTTATGAAACTGGCAGTTTCGGTTAAAAGGAACTTGCATGAAGGTATGAGACACGAGACGAAAGGAGCGTAGTAGTTTTAGTGGTACCAGCTGCGGAGGGTTGGAGAACGTTCGAAGGAGAAATGACGAAGAGAGGAGAGGGTGAAGGTGGAGTCAAATCGCGTTATCCGGGAAGGGTTGAACAGCGACTACCCTCGAAAGGGTGAGATGGAGGGTGTAGCGCAAAACTTAACCGCCCGACAACGGATTATTTCGCGGATATGCACGCTATGCGAACGAAACAGCGTGCATTCTCCTTGCATATATATATACGTAATACGCTACACTATACAGAAGCGAGATAATCTGTGCTCTCCGGTTTTCCACATAATCACCTCGGGGATTCTTCACTACGCTCCTTTTGCTAGTTTTACTATGCGGAATCTTAATTTGAAGTGAGATTTCTCTCGTCCTCTCGCGGGTTTCCGGTTCCTCGGTTTTCTCATTGGAACCGAAATCTGGGTTTCCCTCGTATAGCCAGGATCTTTATAACAGGGCAAAGGTTTTAATTTACGCCAAGATTCTGTGAGTTGGTTACTGACATAGCTAAGAATTTTTCTTTCAACCACAGTCGCAGGGCTTTTTCGACTGATTATTATTCTATCTTTCTCTTTCACCCCCATCCCCTTTTTTAGTTCATCTCTCAGTCCCGTAAAATATTCCCTTCTTTATTACGTTTGTGTTGCACGTAACTAGACCGCGGTTGATATATATCGTCAGGCTGAAAACTTTTCTCTGTTCCTCTGTGGCGTTTCTATATATTATATCCTATATACATCTGTATATGTATTCTATATATATACTATACGTAATGCTATTTCAACCTCGTTCTGGCTCCCTCAGAGGGTCGTTACGACTTTTTATTTACGTTCACGATTTTATTTTGTCTCTTTGTCCCTCCTTATTCTCTTTGCTGGCCAATCTGGAAATGCCTATTTATATCCCCGGTTGTTTTCCGTCAGACTACAAGTCGAAGGGAGTTGTCTATCTTGTTGTCCAGAAGGAAATACTCAAATATTTTCCGACTGCTCAGGATGCTGTTCTGGACCCTCCACTCCCTTGTCATCTTTTTTTTAACGAGAAGGATTCTCGTTTTAGCCAACATTTCTATTCTTGTTCGTTTACTCTCATTTTTCTTCTTCACCTTGATAAATCACTGTTATTGTTCTAAACCCAGTCTCCAGTTCCATCAACGTTTTTCTTTCTTTTCCTCATCATCCGATACAGCGATCGAAGAATCTTACAGAGCGCAGGATCGAAAGTACCGAAGAACCAATTTCTTGGCTACAGACTCGGGTTTAAGAAGTTGAAAAATCTGTAACAAAAGCAACGGTGAGGAAGATGAAGAAGGGAAAGAGGAAGAAGATGAAGAAGAAGAGAAAACAAATTCGATTGTTCCATGAGATTCAATGGGATAAGTCGAGTGCCCTGGGGCTAAGGTCACCCCATCGTCCGTTAACTTTGGAATAAAAGGCGGCACACGGGTAGTCACTTCCACCCTCTCTATCTTTCTCTCACCCTCTTACACCCCTCTTCTCCAAGCACTCTACCTCTCATTCGCCTGTAAACCCAAAGACGATCAGAGTCTCGCTATATTAGGCACAAGCAGAGCTTATCAGTGATCGGTTGCCTGCGGCAATTTCCGCCTTTATCGCTTATCTAGCTCGTGGAATCGCTCGACGCGTTGTACACCACGACCCGAGGGTGCATTTTCCCTCTCGTCCCGTTCTCTTTCTTCGTTCAACGATCCTCTAACTCTTACACATATCCAACAACCATCTCCGCTTCACGGTGTATATTTTCCGCTCGTACGCAAAATATTCCGATTAAGAGCGAAGGAAGGAATCGAGAGGCAAGAAAAAGAGAGACCAAGGGGATGAAAGGAAGGAATGAAAAGAGAAGATAAATGAGACGTCGATTTTCACGAGATTTTCGTATATGATCAAATCAATCCCTTGGGCGTTTGGTCAGTCGAATTTGTATTGAGAAAATTTTGAGAGAGCAAGAGAATGCTTCCACTTTTCCTTTTTGGGAAGCTTGAAGCCAAACGTCGTGGGGTTCTTCGTAGTTTGCACTGGATAGATAGATGATCGAGATGGATGCTGAGAAGATTGCGGAACGCATATTGCCTTAGAATTCCTTCCTCGGTCTTGAACCTACCAATATTGAATTAACAATATATTAATGCAAGATATTACAGCAACATTTTGGCAAGATCCATCAAGAAAATTGGTTCCTCAAGTTTGCCATCATAACATCGAAGCATCCAAATCCAGAGATTGATGGATGATCCAATCTAAAGTGTCTTCTCCTTGTCTCAACGAAATTTCAAGTATCCGATGTACAAATCAAAAGAGTCAACCGATAATAAAAGTTTCAAAAGAAAACAATTCCTCGATCAGAGGACGAGATTTTTATACAAAACTTTAAGTGGTATGCTGGAGGAAAAAAAAAATTATTGAGCCACTCTCATCGAGGGATTGACTGCAACTCGTCCACTCGATCTTCTCGTGGTTCTTCATTAACTTCGTCACCAATTTATTACCTCACTTTATTTACTCTCGAGAGACTATATGGAACGTTCCTTGCTGACATTGTAACTCTCGTGTCGACTCTCTCCAATAATACTCGTTTATTGGAAGTTTTCGACGAAAAGACAGTCGAAGGGATAGAGAAGGTAGCGAAGTGGAGAGCTGGAGAACAAACCGTCCATTAGCCAAGAATTTTTATCCATTAACGGGTACCAGGAGTAATTTGGAGTTTCCCGCCATTATATTGACGAGACGACGGATTCTGGTGTGTTCCTAGATGCAGTATTACATACTACTACCACTATCTCTATTATTATCATTATTCTTTGCTCCAGCAGTTGTAGAACTCTGTAGATCGAGAGGAGGCCCTCGAGGTAAAGATAGGAGGGTTCCTCAGGGGGTCCCACGTGACGTTGTTTGTTCTTTCCTAGTCCCTCGACTCGTTCGACTCGGGGGTGCGAGTCTCTTCTGCTCTCACGAATCCTGGTAAAACTTCTCGTTCGTTTTACCTGTCCCGTTTTCTCTCACTATTTTCTGTACCTAAGTGTGTGTTTTGTTAAGCTCTCTATACGTGGAACAACTAAATTCTGAAGCGACTGAAATAAAGAAGGGTGAAAAAGAATAGACAACGCAGAGACAAGCGCAGAAAAGAAGATAAAACAAGGACAGTTAGAGGGAGAAAGAGAGAGAGAGAGTGTACGATGGAAATAACACAATAAGTGGAACTGTAAAAAAAGCATCGTAAAGAAACAACTTTTTTGTAGAACAACTTGGCGAGTAAGCGTACAAGTCAAATTGAACGATGGTGCTTTCCATCCTTGTAGTAGGGTAAACGGCGTACAGTAATGGGCCGATTAGACAGACAATAAATTCAGTCATTGGCATATTTGTCTTCCTTTCTATCTTATACGATTCTCTGCAGAGAATGCCAATGACCGTTCGGGTCCAATAATTGTACTGGTCCATTCACTGAGTACATGTATACACTAAAAGTGTACTATAGTTGGTTACCACCCGACGTTTCTGGGATTGTTGTTTCGATCGGTGGGAGGGATGCTGGAGGAAGGAAACTTTGTTTCTTTATCCCTACGACTTATTTTCTTCCATTTCTTCTTTTTCTACCTCCTGCTTTCGTGTACACTGAGAACACCGGTGTACACACAAAGTGCACTATATACTGGTGCTCGAAGTCGTTTTACTACTTCCTGTTACAATTTCATCGAGTTTCCGGCATTTAGGGAAATCTATGTTGTAGCTTTTAAGTGTATCTAGAGGAAGGGTGCCGAGGCTTTCTCACGGTTTTACGTATAACACGAACCCCGGCAACCCTTCGTAATAATCCTCTCTCTCTCTCTCTCTCTCTCTCGAGTTCTATATCCTGAATCCTGCGGTGCGCAGCAGCTGCTCTTTAACGGGAGTTAAAGACAGAGAATGCGATAAACCGTGCGGTGCTTAATCCGCGAACGACTCTCTCAATGAAAATAACGAGTCAACAAGATCTCTGGACTGGATTAAGTATTAAATTTCCGAGCTTACTGTGGTCCACATAGTAGGACTACATACGTGCACTATAAAAATTTAAGAACAATTGCAGGTGCATGTTTAGCAAAAAAAAATACGATGAACAGTACAGTCATTGGCCACCTACAAGTGTTCGACCTTATAGACAGTGACCTATGTATTATGCATATTGAAGGCAAACAGAATTTGCGTCGCATGTAAAATGAATAATAAATAATATAAGCATTGCATAATTTAATTTGTCTACAAATTCTCAACGTAGACTTTTTTAATAAAGAGAAGTAAAGTTTTATGCTGTTTAGTAAGGTCAGTCGTGGTACTATGCAGGAAGGTCGTACGAAGTTGGATAAGATTCGTCGAGTTTAAGAGGAGATGAAAGGCCTGTTTTACCGACTTTATTAAGATCCAAGGCTTTTCAGAGCCAGCACAAATTTCGAGAAAAGGGACATTCCTGTGCCTTCGGTCTATCAATTACAGAGGACAGGCGAATTTGTTTTTTTTTTTTGAAAAAAAAATTACGGTCAGTGTTTCATTTGCTCTTAAGATCCGATCTTAAACGTCTTTATTTTGTTGAGGTCACGTTTTTATTTTTCTGGAGGTATTTTTTCTTACGCCCTCAATTTCATCTTCATTCCTCTCTCTCTCTCTCTCTATTTTGTGTCACCTCCTCGTGTAATTTATGGTTCATTTTTTATCGTTCTTAACGGTTCTACCTGATTCTCCCTTCTCCTCCGGAAAACCATTGAAGGGCGAGGCGTGAAAGCGCACTTTCCAGAAGACGGTCATAAGCCTGGTGGTGAAACGAAAAGATGAAGACGAAGCAGCACCAACGACTAAACTATATACAGTCGACTATTAAAAACCGTCGTCGTCAGGGGGTAAGTCGCATTAAGCTGCTACCAACGACGAGAATAAACGGATACGAGTGGGTCGCGAACCATGGGAGCCAGTGGTTTGCTGCAACACAAGGAACGTCACTGTTATACCGAAGCATCAAGCTGAAACTCGTTGTCCGGGGAAAACTGGTGGAAACTGCAACGCGTAAAACGTCGTAATCCCGAGCGCACAGAGAGGACCAAAGTGGTTGGAAGGGATGAAAAGAGTGGGATAAAAGGAAGGAAGAAAAGGGTTGGAAAAAGAAGATGGGTAGAGAGAGACATACCAGTGTAGAAATACGTAAGCTCGAGAAAGGTTGCTGATGGTATGGATCTATACGAAGCTCTGAGTAGTAAAGCTCGAGTATCGCCTGACGCATATACAGCGTGAGATGAGAGAGGGGGAGGGGGTTGTAGGACTGTATGCATGGAACAATCCAGGGTAGTAGAAGGGACATGGAGATGGACGAGTGTATGAAATATAGGGTTAAGGTATAGGGTAATAGTTAGAGCTACTATACCCTACGTGAAGGCCGGAGGCAGCAGATCGTCGAAGTGCATTCTGGGAAGCTATGACCCACGACATGAACGCTCCAAGATACTATATAGATGATACTATTCTATACACAGTTATAGCTGCGCATAACAGCATCTGTATATGTGGTGTATGAGGGCAAATGAGGATGGGTGGTTGTATTTGTGAGGATGGTTCACCAAAAGGTACTACACGTAGAGCTATTGCGATGTAGGGTGAGAAATGGAGTGATTGGCAACTTAAGCAGAAAATACATACAGTCATTGGCATACTCGTGTCTCTTTTTATTCAGTTATGATTCCATTACAGAAATTGCCAATGAGAGGTGGGTAGCCAATGACTGTATAGTTAACGTTATTTAAGCTTGGTGTGGAAATGTATAGTGAAAATAAGCAAAGTATGGGCTTATCAGGACAGATATATGAGGATACATATGTGCCGATAGAGTTACACGATGCAGATTGCCCCTTGCTTCCGGCAACGTCAGACCTTACTGCCTTCTGGAATTATATTAATATATTAATCCTTCGGCATAGTAACGGATCTGAAGAGAACGTGGTGGATGAAGCCTGGGGCGAGACGACGACGACGAGAAGGTGGATGTAGCCTGAGGTGCTGTACGTGCCAGCGAACTTTGGTCGTTCATAGTTGGATGGCCGGTACGTAATGTTGGGGTTTATACCGTGTACATATATCGTACGGTATAATATACTATGGTACTATAACAGCGGTTGCATATACGGTCGTAATGTCACGAAGAGACGAGCTGGAATATGCACAAGGTATATACCATAGAGATTCCCACAGCCTTCGAGATTGCAGTTACGAGGATTAGGAATTCGTTTATAGGTACACGCGTAACGGAGGTCAGGTATTAATCTCGGTTTATATGTTTTATTTTACATATAAACGACGAGCTGTATAATCAGGAATTGACTTGAGTGCAAAGTGGCGGTGAGGTAGTTGGTGCAACTTTGGACAGAGTGATATGAGCAGCGATAAGTGACAAAGATGGAAAGGAAAGGGATAGAGATAGATAAACTTTGAGTAGAATTGGAAATGGGAGAAAGAGAAGACAATGGGGCGAAACGGGACAATACATTGTAAAAAGGTAGATTGGAAAGAAAATAGATAAAAAATTTGTGAAAATCACGTCGGGTTTGGTTCATTACAGTTTCGAAAAGTATATTATCTATTTTTTGTTTTTTTACAGTGATCTTTTTTTTTTAACGAAATATCTCGATTTTTATCTTCAGTCCGTTTAGCCCCGATGTATCATATATGTAGATACTGAGTCGGAGTAGATTGACATCGAGTCCGAGTGCTGGAGCTTCTCGTCGATTAGGATCGTAGTAGTTATCGTTATCGTAACAGTTACAGTCTTTGCCATTGTCCAACTGTACTCTTCTTCTTCTTGAGACCGAGGAAAGACTTTTTCAACAATTCGATCGAGCTGATCGTTTTTCCGTTTTCTGAATCTCTCTCGTCGCTATATTCTTCCACTTCTTCGCGTTCACAGACAAAGAAGTATTATGTACAAAATATCTTTACATCAAAGTAAGAGATTATTTCAAGGAAAATTATAAAACCAACAAAAGTGATTATGAGCACAATATTTGTTTCTTGAACCTACTTCTCTAAATTAAAGTTATTGCTATGCATGTACCATTTATGATTTCTCAAATTCGAGATCACTGGAAGAAAATTCTGAATAAGCAAATTTCCTAATACTTATATTTGGGGACCACTATATTCTCTTATTCGTCTTATGCATCTTAATATTGGTATCTTAGAATTCTATACGTTCTTCATGTAATTTCTTTGATAGCTCAACCGAACAAGGGAATGGGGAAGCAATGCTCTCAAGACTCTGGCAGCTTTTATATCGAAGTACCATGCATACGTTTATTCCTACCAGAATTTGCATATTTTTTCAAAAGCTCTTTTCTTTGAAAAGGTAAATTTTGTGTTAACATAACGTTTCGCTATCTTCACCAGCACTACCCGTTTGCAAATTGCTTTTTGGTTCGAGTCCCTTCAGATCGACTGAGCTAACAGTTTTTCTCGATTTCCTCTTTCCATCCTCAGAGTCCATACCGAGGCAAATTCTGTTTTACATCATTTACTTTATAGAAAAAAATGTAAAGCAAGACCGACTGATAAGTCGCGAGGGTCGTTTTATCGGTTTTTTTTTCGTGTTTTCGTAGGATCGATCGATGTGTTATCGATATACGATAGAATCCAAGTGGTGAATATATTGTTTTCATTTTTTAAATGTTTATTCGACATACGTTGTTATCGTAGGATGGAAACCAGAATGTTGGTGATTTTTATGGAACACGGGATCCTGGTGCAGGATGAGGTGGGAGGGGGGGGGGGGTTGGTTCGTTCATTTGTTCCGTCGTCAGGATATGAGATGGGTGGAAAAGAGCGAGGGAAAACGACTGGCGTTGCTGGACGAAAACCTCCCTCCGAAGAGGAGGTCCAGCAACGCCACCGAGAAATCAATCACTCGTTATCCCATCAATATGTATTTTTATTACATTACATTCACGCGTTATAGAGGTGACGTGAATCCCTGCTCGCGTTTGGTTGCTCGTTCACTCGTTCGATCTGTCAGTCCGTCATATATCTATCCCTATTGTGCGAGAAAGGATAAATATTGCTCACGTGTGTATCTCTC
Source organism: Odontocolon sp. PSUC_FEM 10030002 (assembly GCA_018906895.1). Taxonomy (NCBI): domain Eukaryota; kingdom Metazoa; phylum Arthropoda; class Insecta; order Hymenoptera; family Ichneumonidae; genus Odontocolon; species Odontocolon sp. PSUC_FEM 10030002. Next base: position 8,322 of record JABMBT010002829.1, read on the forward strand.
GTTGCTGATCCTAAGCTCTCACGGTGGATTTTGGAGGTAAAAGAAAAATAATCATTTTTTCGTTATATTTTCTCGGACACAAGATGAGAAAAGGCGAGCGATTGAAAATAGATTTGAAAAAAAAAGATATGATGAAGAAAAACAGTAATAAGAACGACGTACGATATAAAGAAGGGGAGGATAGAAGATATGGGCGTCTGGAATGGATTTTTACGTATCAGAAATAAATTATAAGTATTCTATTATAGTAGGATACTCAAATTCATCGTATACCCATCCATCATTTTTCATTGAATAAATATTGAATAAATATCTTAGTATCTGCGCCCAGCTTTCAGGATAAACATGAATTTTTATTACATTTCGAAAAAGCGAGCGTCCTTCGCTCCATTTTATCGAACACGGGAAATCTCTGCTGCCTATTGTTGATTACGTGGATGTCATTTTTGTAGTATTTCGGGGTAGGTACGTGTAAATATTTGATTGTTGGTAAAAAAAATCGTTTTCATTGCAAAAATGTAACGAATGAGAATATATGAAAACGGGAAAGTAGAAATTATAAAAAGCGAGAACTGAATCCACTGGAGAGAAAAAACGAAATGATTGAATCATCGATTACATTTAGTAAAATGAATTGTTCGTTTTCTAATAATGACTTTAATTGATGACTCGTCGCTTCGCTCGCTATGTATCGATTTTGCTTTCATCGAACCCTCCTCTTGTATTGGTTAATAAATTATTTCCAGAAGTTATTATATTGTTCCAGTTTTTCGTAATAGTATAGAGAGAACAAAAATAATATAATACTACGCTAGACTCCCGTGCACGGACTCTTCTCCGCCGGTTTTGCTCGACAGCCTTCCCCATCCTGCGCCTTTTCCATGGTGAAGCCAAAAAAAAATCCATTTTGAATCGCTTTCAGTTTCAGATTCAATTTTTTTCATCCATCTCGCAGCTTCTCATGCAGAAATTTTTTCGTGTGTAACGCTTACAGGCCGGAAGGCAACTGGGGCTTGACAGGTATGTATGGAAACGTATGTGCTGAATTTCAGCTGGAATCTGGTCTGCAAGTATTACATTTGTAAAAATTTCTGCGTGAGTTGTTTCGTCCGTATAAATTACTGGTACCAGTCGTGGACACTGAACCAGTAATAGTTCCATGGTATGAGCTATAAAACTATAAAATAGTAAGTAAATGTGATAAATTACTGATCAATCATATTAAACTGTTCAGTGTTTAAAAATATTAAAAATATTGTTCTCCTTGAATATCGAATTTTCACAAATTCATATCATTCTATGTGTTTAATGCAAAATTGAATGCCTTTTTATACGGTTTATTGCACCAGCCGTGTTAGAAGCCACAATAGTTGTCAGCGACCATTGCAAATAAATTGGTTCTAATGAAAATCCAGAGGAGTAATTCTGGAGGGATTGGAAAAGTCCACCCAGAGTCTTAAAAATTGTGCTAGCGTCCTGAGTTTCATTCTGCTGGTCCATGTCTTGACGTAAAAAGCTCTTCTTAGCTGGAAGAGCAGTCCGGAAACTTTTCTACCAGAAATCCTTTCTCTGTTCTCTCTCAAGGTGTTACCAGTCAGGGAGAATGTCGAGCTGACTCTCCTACAGTTCCAAGATACACACGAATCCTATTGATGAATCTCCACAAACAGAGTGCGAAATATAAAAAAAAAACACCGACTAGAATTGGA
>JABMBT010002840.1:0-10028 GCA_018906895.1 Odontocolon sp. PSUC_FEM 10030002
TAATCACGCTATTGGCATTGAACGAATCGAGCATCGGATATATGTAACTGAATCTCTCATCCAGCTCAATCCTCGAACGGGGTAAATCTTTATATGTCTATACACACATTATAGATCCGTGCTATGTGTAGTATAGGTTTAGCGGTCAGTCCGGATTTACTACGGATTAAGTTTTCGCAGTCCTCAAATGGTATTAGAACGGAAAGAGACGGTGTAGTGATAGAGAGCCAAGGATAGTTCTCAATGCAACAGATCGTAATTAAATCGCGACAGGGTTTCACTTAGAATTTGTCGTGAACGGTGAGATCGGGCCAATGTCGACCATCATCCCTTTGGTGTCAGCAGTGCAGCAGATATATAACAAAGCAGTAGGATCGGCTCTCTCGGTTTGCGGGAAGGATTTTCCGGTTTAAACGGATATACGTGATACTCTGCTTCGTTGAGCATTGTGTTCGCGACCTGGAACAAATTCCACTTGTGTATCAGAGAGATATCTATAGCCAACGGATCACTTGCTGATACGAAGGGGTTGCGAGGATGAATTTCATGGAAATCAATGCAAGCGATTATGGAACTATAGGTGTACACACCCCCGTTTATATATTCCCTATTCTTGTGCAAGATTCTAAAATCAATAATTGTCTAGAACGAGAAACTGGATAAATACGTACACTTTATCCTATTATAGAATTTCGGTAAATCAATATCGAATTTTTTTTTTCTTGAGTCAAATTTGATGTTCTTCTCGCGAGTTGAAGAATTCCCGAAAGAAGGATACTCGGGGATTATTGTAAATTAAAAATTGAAATTAAGGTTTGAGGAAGATACGGTACTCGATGACCGCTAAGCAAAACGTCGCTAAAATTGATCAATATTCGTTTCAAGCATTTCCAGCTACTCAACTAGTATAGAAGGTTTTCCTATATCCTTCATTCCATGCCCCCATCTAAAAATACTGCTACCCAATTAGTGCCGTTATAGTCGACTGCATATGGATATAAGGTTACGTTGACAGTGTTTACTCTGTTGGACAGGATTTGCACTGAAATCCTGTTCAACATGACGCACACACACATATACGCAGGATATACGTGCAGAATATATGTACAGTGACTTTGGGCGATTTGTTCGGTGCACTCTGCCGCACCAACGAAAAACGTTTGTTATTTTACAGATAAACTCGTCGACGTGTGACGCCGACTCCGGACCGGTAATTGAAAGCATCGTTGGCGAGCTCACGTCGACGCGAATTCGTTGACCGGCTGGTCGACTGGATATTCCGCAAAATCTCTCCGGCCTGCTGACATAACGACAATGACAACGACAACGTCGACGAATACTCCGTTGAAACTCTGCGAGATGGATTAATTCAGGCAGTTAAATTGACATAGAGTGCCCAAGCACGAAATACTGCGTTAAAGCTAGATCGGTCTAGGGCGGAAGTAGGGCAGTATAGTGCTCTCTCTTGTTTCGCATCCTTACGGACACATCGACTAAAATACGACAAAGTGACATTTATCTGGAAGAGGAACGTAAATGCGATGAAATCATGCTCAACAATTATTAAACGTAAGCCGGTTGGACAACTAATCAAAAGTATTTAAAAAAGGTAAAAAAAACAAGAATCTTAATGTGCGACGATAAATTCAAAGAATAAAATTCGAGACCTTTACTAATTTCTATTCTCTATTAGAGGTTTTCAATATTTCGACAAATTTACATATACTTCGATTTTTTGACGTTTCGTGCAATACGCGGGAACGGTCCAGTGTCAATAGAATTATGAAAATCTGAAAATAAATTCAAGTGTAGAAAATGATAAAGAACTGCACCAATATGTTTGGACAAGATCGGGCATTAAACTAAATTAAATAAATATAGAATAATGGAAGAGGTATAGTGAACGAGTAAATACTTTTTTCGATTGTACAATCGATACGAGTGCACGATAAATGATAAATCAAACATACAATATTATTATTAGGAATACGCGATACTTTTACAAATATTTTCGAGTGTATTTTACTAGAAACGAATTATAAATCGCCGAATACAAATCGAAGGGAAAAAAGGAGGGGAAACGAAGGAAAGCGGATAGAACGAAAAACGAGAGAATTTACAACGAGTTTCAGAAATAGAGCGAGCACCGAGGAAAGCATCGAGAAAGCATTAATCTCGATGCACTCGGTAGGGGTTGTTTACAAAGCAGGAATATTCCATTCTCCACGAGGAGTATGGCAGAGAGCTTTGGGGATGCCACCGTAATCCCTATTCATTGAACAAACTTGGGAGACCGGGAACGGCGGCGCGAATGATAGAGCGAAAACGAGAAAGCGAGATACAGATAAAAGGAACATTCGGACAAAGAGCGAAGAAAGTACCAAGAATCCGGGGCTGGCTCGTAGAATTAAATTTTTCACGCTGCGAATGTTTTTCTGTCTTGGAGCGTAAGATTCAAAAAGAAAGTAATCAAAGTGCCGTAAAAGCGTGTTAATCGATAGGTGTCGAAAAATTCTGCAACGAACTGCAAAAAGTGGGAAGAAAATAAAAAAAAATACATCCAGTTGCTCAAGTAGATCAACCCTCAGGGTTTGACGCAATCTTAAAATCGAACAGATCGGTACCATTTATGTAGTCAAAAAAGATTTTTACGAAGTATCTCGTAAGACGCCACGGTGTGCGGACTGGGGCGAATCCTCGGCTACATCGGCGGAAGGCCGTCGGTGGAGGCCGCCATGTCGCAGTCCGGTTCTGGCGGGCCGAATGGCACTCAGACTCAAAGCCAGGACCAGCAACTACGACCTGGTCAGCACCAACAGCAACAACAAAATCCGTCAGCGCAATCGGAAGGGCTGACATCGCAGACCTCCTGTCAGAATGGTCGTACGGAGGTTGCGACAAAGACGGCTGAGAACTCAAAGCCTGATATGTCGAACGGTTTCGAAAATCGAACGATGGATTACGACCGTTTTGGTGCTCTCGAGCGAAATCAAACTGGGTTAGGGCCCTTTCAACAAGTACAACAAGCCAGAGCTCCCGCGCAGTATTCTTCGAATTCGACCGACTTACCCTCCGAATACTCAAATCCTGGGCAACAAACTGTTCAGTATCCTACGATAAGACGCTCTTCCATCGTGGGCCAACCGGATGATCGCCATCCTATGAGCGGTCAACTACCACCTCAACAATACCCACAGGACAAATCTGCACTCGATAGAGTTCAGTACGTGTCACAAACGAGTACACAGACAGTGCCAGTTCAGGTACAACCTCACTTTGTACCAGATTACGTGACGGATCAGACAGCACAGTATTCCCAGATTCGTGCCGGTCAATTCGAGGTGAGATCTCAGATTTATTCGCAGCAACAGCAACAAGCTAGGGAATACGCTGAGCGTGCGGGATACGTGACGAGGGACGTCACGTACAGAGAACAAGCTGGAGCCACTCTCTACGCACACCCGCAGAGCACAGGAAATCCAGTTTTCACTGGTACTGGTCCTTACGTCACTGTTCAACATGCAGGATCTCAGCTACCTTCGCAGTCCGCGAGCCCTCAGCCCCCTTACTATGCTGGGGTAGTTGTACCCGCACAACCACCACCCGGTTATGGACAGTTCGCTGCTGGGCAACCCCAATATCCTTACAGTCAGTATCCGCAGACGGTAATGAATCCAATTCCGTACAATCCTCACGGGTCTATTTATCAACCGCAACAATTCAGTCAACAGTCACCGAATCCTCAGAGATTCTCGCAGGATATGTCACAATATCAGGGCCAACCGATAATACAACCTATTGCCCAGAATGTAATGGCTGCACCGGAAAGGCCCGGGGGACGCGGTCCAAAACCTATGGTACCACCGAGAGGAAATTCAAAGATTACCCACGGGGATCCAAATCACAGAAAATCTGTGAGCGTCGACGTTCCCGTCCAAAAACCAACGGCACTGCCTCCAAAGTATGAACCTTCGACTGGTCAGAATCCACAAGTGTCTCAGGAACAGGTACTTCGAAGTGAGGCGACTCTTTTGGTAGCAGGTAGCCAGGTCGGTCCTGATGGTCAAGAGAGACGTTTTTTGTCACCGATAAATCAAAATCCCAGAACTCGTCAGGATGGACTCTACGTTGACTCGAATGGTGAACAAGTGACAAGAGAAAAGGCCGTAGACACGATCGCTTCGGAATGCGGTCTTTATGTTTCGCGATCGGAGCACAGGAAGTCCGTTTCCGTGGATGTTACCACGAGCTTTCAGAGACGTAATGATACAATAACGTTCACGTTTCCTGGTGACAATAGTCAGCAGCAAGAGGCATCAGTGATCGGGCGTAAAACAGCCTCCTTAGGTGACAGGAAAAGACCGGAAAGTGCTCAAGTGTTTCCAGTAGAACCAAGAAGGGTCGAGCCTATTCTACGCGTATCACCAATGCCCTTCGATCAACGACAGGAAAACCGTAAAAGCGTCATACCCGAAAGAAAGCCTGAATGGGGTAACGTGAGTCCAAATCAACGTAGTGGCGCAACATCGTCCCAGGAGAATAGACGATCGGATTACTTCGAGGAACATAGGCGTTCACCGATGACTCTAGATGCCAAGAGAATCGAGGACGTGAGAAGGTCGCCTATGCCATTCGTACCGATAAGAGATCCGTCCAGTGATCGAGCAGCACAAAAAAGTCCATCGTTCGCCAATCAGAATTTTGAGAAGACACGACAAGAGCTAGCTATGTGGGCAGAACAGCGACAGCGTCAAGAGTTGGAGCGAGGGATGCATCCGAGTCAGATATTCTCAACAAGTCCACGCTCGCGGAATCAGTCCGAAGAAAGACGAGATACCAGGATTAATTTGCCGACGGAAGAACCTAGAAAGGATCCAAGGATGTCACAAACTGGTTTTCAACCTATACCGAACATAAGTCAGAGTAGCATAATGGAACAACGAAGACATTTACGTCACGTTAGCGCCGATCTTACGAAACATATGGAACTCTCGAGGAAGGACTTTGACGATCAACCACTCACCGGGTCAGTAGCGAATTTAGTACCAGGAATAGGTAGCAGCGTGTCCTCACAAAGAGCAAGTCCAAACCTATGCCATCAGTATCCTGCACTGAGCGAGGCTAAATTAGACTCAAAGACTTTGCAGTTGACAGTCGTTACAGAATTTGGGGATAATCAGATGAAATCGAGCATGGAACACTCTGATCACATCATTCATAGTCATCGAAAGAGTCACAATGTCTCAACCAATCTACTGACACACAGTAAAAGTCAGGCTGACAACCTTCAAGGACAAACGGATGTTTATAACGATAAAAATGAGATGATCCAGATGCAACAACAACAGCAGCAACAGCAACAACAACAACATCAGCAGCTGCAGAATCAACAGATGCAGAACCAGCAGAGCCTGGACATGATATCCGAAAAACTTAGTCAATTCGAAAGGCAGCAAAGTGATCTTCAAGCTAAATTGCAATGTCTGCAGAATCAGAATCAGATTCTGGACAAGGTGTCGCAATATCAACATCAACAGTCCGATCTGCAGGTGAGATTTCAATGCCTTCAAGAAAGGCAGGTTGGCGAAAAACCATTGAGACAAGTGTCTGAATATCAACCGAAAAATGTAGTCGGTGAGATGCATCAAATTCAAGTTAGTCCAATACCGGATCATCATCTGCTGGAACAGGTCACCGATAAAATTGGCATAATTTCGGATCAGCAACCGCAAACAAGCCATCGGCAATCCCTTCACTCAGTTCCCACTTACGTTTCATCTCAGACTCTGCAGAGTCAAGTTTGTCAGTCCTTAACCTGCGAGAGACTCTCACCACGTTTGCCACTTGCCGATACTGCAGATCCTAATATCGTTGCCTCGCAGATTCCATTGCCTAGCAGTTCACAATTTGAAAGAAGCGATGCTGTACGCGGCTCATTACAGTATCGATTAACTTGTCCACAAGAGGTATCCGAGAACGTCGCTGGCGCGGTTCCTATCGCGTCTACGTCCGGCGCCCTAACCGCGTCAACTTCCGGAACTAGCACGTTCACCGGAACTCTGAAGAAGGTACCCCCAGAAAAACCACCGAGAACATCGCTGATCGTTCAGTCACCGGAATCCGAGGTAATTAAATCGGTGTCGTAAAATGATGTTATTAAACGTGCTGATTTATATCTTTTGTTTTTATTTTCTTGTCCTTTTTTCCATTATCCCAATAGTGTGTTGTAGGCTAGGTACAATCATTTTTTTCTCTTTTTCGTAATAACCAAATATCCGATGAAACTGGGCAATTTGGCCTAGGGCGCTACAATTGTCAAGGGGCATTCGAGTGCATGGTCTTAAAAATTTGAAACATGCCACGCTTTTTTATTCTGACGACAGCGAAGAAGTTGATGTAATAAAGCTTAGCTATGCTATAATTTACGAATGCTACCAGGATTTTCCTTTACGGCAATTTCCCTATGTTGTAAAGTGGAACAATGTGTAATTACTTTTAATAATGTTCCTACAAGTATTTCAGCATGCTGTCTTTACAAAGCATATTTTTTGTCAATAGTACATGCATACCTGCAAATGGACATTTACCCTTCAAAAATAGGTGTTGTACACAGAAACATTTTGATGGGACATATTCCTCGATTTTACCCTAGTATTGATTCATTCTTTTCGCGAGAATGGTTATATATAATGGCTATATACAATTGAAAATCGAATATATAATCAGAAAAATAATAAATATTTAATATCGTAGACAATTTATACAGTCAGGAAGAAGCGAACTCATTCATCCGCGGTCTGTTTGAACACATTGATGACGTTTTGAATAAAGACGTCAAGATGTTTCGGAGAAAGATGTAAAAGGTTGATGAAATCCCATCAACAGACTTCAGAAGTTTTCGTGATTCTCTTATCCTGGAATTCTGAGTATTGAAATAATTTTTTTTCAAGCCAGATTTTTCTTTCATTCCTCGGAGTATAAATATCATTAATTCGAAAAGTTTCTGTTCTATTTAAGATAAGTTTCAACAAAAGATCAAGAACTCACTGGAGTTTCAATCAAAATGATATGGTTCAGATATCCGTCATGTCAACATGGAACAACGAGTTAACATTCAAACAGCAAACTTGAAATATCCGACGTGCGTTGGAGCCGCCCAGTGGTCAGCTATTAATGAGCTGCCCAGTACACGCGGGTGTTGGCTGAGTTTCTGATGCAAAGAGATAGTTGGGGGAAGACTCAGGTGGCAGACGGAGGCAGATTCTACGTTGAAACCACGGCGAGACAAGCTTTGAGCTTCACTTTGTCGTGCGCTTCGGCTACATTACACGGCGAGGATGAGGATGAGGACCAAGAGCGCAAATAACGATCGCCAGAAGACCGACCGTGTTGGTTGAGAGGAATAGCAAAGAGCGTCGTATCCTGCTGCAATATTCTTTACGCTTGTTCTCTCAGTGTGTTCTAGGTCTTGTTCCCTTCATAATCCACAGCTCAAAAGCCTCTACTAGCTTTACATACATATCTTGTAACTTTGCGCAGTATATCGAGCTTCTCCAACGAAGCTGACAGGGTTATTATAATTCTTGCTCCCAACTATGCCAAAACCTATAGTGGATCTGTCAGTTTCACCAGCGGGCTAGATATTTTAGAGTATACCGTAATTAAGTAATATTCTACTAGTATTAAATATGGTTATTTAATACCTACATAACGGCAAGCTGATATTATTGAAGCATCTATTCACTGGGAAGTCTCCACTCAGACGAAGTATCTTATTTTATATTATAACGAGTGAAGGAAGTTTATCCTTTTTTCTTTTTTTTTCTCTGCATTATATCGTCATGTCTTCGTTCATCTATCTTTTTACTTCTTTTTGCTCTGCCGGTACAGTAATATGATATTACTCTCGAAAGTCGAGATATTCGAGCTTTAATATTTTATAATTTCTTTTAATTTATTTAAACATATCCGCTTGAAAGATTCGACTTTACAGAGCTATAGATGCATAAACTAGCCCATTATAGCACAATCTAAAAAGTCGTGCCTACATTTCTTGTAAATTTCTTGAAGTTTACTCTAAACTTGTGCTCTAATTGACAAGTATATTCGCCATTTATAACTGTACGAGGTCGATGTTTTCTAAATGCTTATTAAAAAAAAAAAAATCTATGTGGCATGTGCATAAAGCTTTCATAGGGCCAGTTCATAAAGCCATATTTATGCACTTGCCACGTAAACTAGTATCAAGTCTTTTTTTTTTCTTTCAGTTAAATTTTTGTTTTTAACGAGTTCATGTATTATTAATGGCATCGCTCCTGTTACACATGTCGTAATGAGTCGAATCGGAGGTTACATTCATATTGCAACGTTCTATATCTATATTGACGCTATATCTTTACTCGAGTTAGCATTCATGCAGATCCTATACTTTATAACGTATATCCGCTGAGCCTCAGCCTTCCATTATCTCTCTTCCGTTTCCTCTACTTTTTCTCATCGCCATGCCTTTATTTTCTTCCTGTACAGGTAGAGTAGCGATATAATATTCTATTCTCGGATGTCGAGCTTTTCCAGCTTCCTTATTTTTTCTCTTCGCTTCTTAAATAAATTATCTTTATCTATTTCGATAAATCCAGTGGGAAAAAATTAATCGCAATAATAACATTGAGATTTTATTGACGAAACGATCTTCTTCACTCGATTCGATTTCGATTTTCTTCCATTTTTTTTTAGTCTCTGTTGAATCGGGGAAAAAGGAAGAACTTTTGTTAATATATCTTATATGTGTCAAGAATGCTACTCGCACGTCGCGAGTTTTAAAATTCGTTAAAACTCTACCTCAACGAATTTTCTTGTAGAATCGAGCGAAGGCCTTGGTGACATGTCAAGTGAGACTCCGGAGGTGAATCTGCTCGCCTTCGTACTAACGTGTGTCAATCCCAGCGGGTTGACCTTTCTTGGGTTATTCTGTGACTGGAATTCCCGCCGCCACTTCAATGGCTCAATTACGTCGTTTCTTCTTTGAAAGTTTCATGAATGGATACAGGCTCACCGGTATTTCATCAACATCAAGCTCAACGGAGAGCTCTTTCCATTTCATTCCATAATTATGTTTACCGTTATCATACTCTGGAGTTATTCCAGGCCAAATCCATACAGCAGCTTTCTATGATACCACTTTCAGCATCGGGTAATGAGGTAAAATATCGTAGATATGTATTAACACAGTCATCTCGTTGGAATGTATCTCTTTTAGCAAATTTCATATTAACCCTTTCAATTATAGATTAATTTTCGAAAAAATCAAACATATTGCTCGAATATCTCTTTGTAGGATCGATCTAAAATTAGTGAGACCGCAGAGTCACATACTATAAAGTAATTAGAGACAAATGTACAGCGTTGTTAACTAAACATCTGTCTATGACGGTAACGCCAGTTAATCATCCCTGAAAATAGTCCCAAAGGGCTACGAGTTCGGTGGTAACACGAGAGAACCGACGAATTGTCCGAATTACGTAGAAAAACATTGCGTTAGCAGGATTAAATTCCCCGACGCTCCGAGCTTCAAGAGAGATATCCTCATGCGCAGAGATACATGTACGATGGAGAAGTAATTATACGAGAGCTTTGGACAAGAGTAGAAAAAAAAGTAATTCTTTGCGTATTTTAGTAACAGAGCAATTATTATTATAAGTCTACTTTCCATCTCATATACGCGCCACATGAGAATTCATATTCATTACAAGTTAATTTTCAGAGAGAGCGAATTAGGATTGATAACGGTGATTCTAATTAACAGCCATAATTGTTAATTGAAGCATTTTTGCAACAAAATTATTTCTCAAGTATAAATATAAAGAAAACTGCTTTAACACACTGAGAAAAGAGTTTATTTAATGTTAACAAATCTTTTGTTGTATATGGCGAAATAAATATTTATTTATTACTACAAAATTTCAGTTGAGCCAAATAATATTCTTTAATCGTTACCAAATTATTTAATAATTTGTTTGCATTAATTCAAT
>JABMBT010002851.1:0-10027 GCA_018906895.1 Odontocolon sp. PSUC_FEM 10030002
CTTGTTTTTTTTCGGAAAAACAAAACAATCCAAGGCTTTTACTCACTGTTTATGAATATACATACTTTGATCAATGTTTGATGCGGACTTGATTGGTAGCGTCGAGATTCGATCTCGACCCCTCTGCTGTTGCCGTTGCGCCCAGCTACCACCCACCCTTGTCAGCTTTGTCCGCGTTTCACCAATACCACCGTCAACCCCAGCAACCCCTCCCACAAACGTTACCCCCCCCCCCTCTTCGCTCCTTCTCTCTCCACCCGCCAACCACCGATTCGAATAATTAATCGCAAACAGGCGTCGGCTCTGTGCGTTGGTCAAAGTGGCGCTGGACTCGCGTTACTCGATTTTCCATCCCCCAAATGGAAAACACCTATTCTAATTTTACTAATTTTTTTTTACCCTCTTTTTTTTGTTTTTTTTAAATTCGAACGGAGGCAAAAGGGGGTTAAACTCGGGATTGTTTTGTGAAATAATGGTAAGACCTCGGAAAGATTCTGGAGTCGTGACTGGAAATAAACGAAAGGGTCTGAATTTTTCCAACCCCCATTTTTCAACCCCCGTTTGAACATCAGCCGTCGCATCTTCTTTATTTCTTTCTCGCTTTCCGTCGTTGGTGAAGCGAGCGAGAGTTTTGACGGACGAGCCAAAGGGTTATACTCGCGATTCAACTTTCTACGAGCCACCCCTTTGCACCAGCATCCCTTGAGAAAGGGCACAGAACGAAAGACGAGACAGCTTGGGGATGCTCCCGTTTCTTCTGTTCTATCTCACGATGAGGAACACAACGATGGGATCTTAAAAATTTTTCGCACCGGCCTCTTCCAACCCTTATGAAGGGTTGGGGGGGGGAGGAAGTACAGAAGAAGGAAAGTGGTTGGAAGGGTGGGGGTTGGTGGTTGTTCCAGTTGAGGGTTCGGAAAAATAATTACTCTTCAGACTGTGGAGAAAAAATTGACGAATGAAGAAAAAATAACCTTAGCAAAAATAATAATAATAATAATGATGATGACGTCATCAGAGTATACAGAGAAATAAACGCTTAACATTTTGGAACTTTGAATTTTGGAAAAAATGAACGAATGGAGAAAAAACAACGATAGGAAAAAAATAGATGATTATAATGATAATGAAGTCATCGTAATATAAAGAAAAATAAACGTTAAACATTTTTTTCAATTTTGGAATTTCTGGTTCTTTATTAATTGGGGCCAATGAAATGGTAATAAATTGAGATCCTGTCGACATCTTCCTATGGTTCACCCTCCCAGCTCTGGCAGATACAGATTCGCCGACAGATTCGATCCAGGCACCACCGCCACCGGAAATCAAGTCCCGGAAATTGAGTCTTGGACGTTTCTTCTTTTTTTCTCCCTTATTCGCCCCTTCTTTTCGAGCTTCCGCTAGTGTACCTAGATTATAGCAAGCATCGTATTACTTCTCTAACATGGAGTACAGTCTAGCTATTACGTATACAGTCATGGTTATTCTGCTATCTACTGTATAATATTATATGTATATATATACTGTACATTTAATCTGCACATACACGATACACTTGGACGCGCGAGTGTAACCTGGAGTATAACTATTATTGTCTGAGGAACATTGCAGCCAAGCAATTCTATTTGGTAGTTTTTCAGCTGAAGGATATAGCGATTGCCAGATGAAAATGAACATACCGTTGGAATGCATCTTAATTCTTTTGCTGTAAATGCGTTTGATGGGTTAATCACTATAAAGTGGCCAATCAGTGTGTATATCTTACTGCCTAGATGGAGAGATTACATAACATTTCGTGGTGCCATTTTCGTTATTTCGCTGTACATATGTATATAGTACATTTTTATGTGGACTTATTTTTTCTGCTGCATAGGTATGCGTAACAATCAAAGAAAGGAGCGACCGGTAGTAGTTGGAACGAAGTACATATGTACTCGTTAGTCTTATATCTAACTCCAGTGAGATCGTGATCTTTTCCTATAGCGATATACTAGAGTGGAATATCGTTGTTATATTACCCGTTTGAAGGTTGGCTAGTGAGCCCACCTTTTCTCGCTCGTTAGTATCGCAAGCTATCGAACGCCCAGGATACTCGGTACGTTTTCCATCCATCGACGGAACGTCGCTGAGGCGGTTGGACTTTGATGAGATTCGATTCAGCTGTACCGTACTAGTGAGGCATCGAGTTTACGAGAGTTACGTTCTTCTACCATTTCGAGAGATCGATTCTTCGATCGACCTATAGATGATATTTGTTTGTATGAGAAATTTCCGTCAATACTGTGCGATTTTATCGATTATAAATTATGAATTAAGAGTAACTATAATAATCGTGTAACGTTACGATAACGACTGAACAAATTTAATTGACAATTAAATTAAAAAGAGAGTTTCAAACTGATGGCTGTGTAGAGTCAATTCCGGGGGTTTGAGTGAGATGGAAAAAGGAATAGTGAAGTGAAAGAGCGATAACTGGAGAAACGTAGATAAATTTTACGCAGACTGTAAAACTCGTTGATTGTAGCAATTAACGTTGAGAACTGAGAATGAGTGAGACTGATAGTATCGATTAGTAGCGTAATCCATGAGAATCGCGGCCAAGTGTAGAGTTACGATATAAAATTCGCAAAATAGCGGGATGAGGTGCGAGAGAGGGTTGTTTATTCTTTATTATAGTTGTATAGTTATACGCAGCTAACAATATAGTCAGCTGCGGGTGGTGGGTCTCTTTTGCTCCTTCTTCGTCGTACTTCCCATTACGCACACCGGCCGAGTTCCGGGCGCCAAGCGATAAACTTCTTTTTATGGTCGCGTTTACCGCGACTCTTTGCTTTATTACCGCGGGATCCTCGCTTCCTCGGGGGAACCAACTTAGTTCAACTCGAAAACTCTTTCCCTGACGCCAATTCGCTCTCTCACGGATTACTCGCATATTCTTTACTTTTTACCAGGATTTTCTGTAGTAGATCTGGATTCAGTGAATTTATCCATTATTGCGATGCATAATATTAAAAGTAGGTATGCTTTTTAAACCGAGCATATTTAACGATTGATTTTTAAATAGAAGCTGATATTTGTACCGGATTCATTCGTTTGATGTACGATGGGAATTCAATAATTTGCAACGAAGCGCTTTGACTCTCATGTAATTTAATTTATATTGAAAATTACGTTTAATTAATGTAGATGAAGAGCCATTGATATTAACAATTGTAATTATCAGTGAATTATCCGTTAATAAGTTTCTTCTAATAGCGATGTGTATTAAAAAAAAATTGTTTAATTTAGTTGCGATGTGGTGCCTTTGGAAAAATTTAAGGTATAGGTATTTTTCGATGACAACAGGTCATGGAAGAGAGCAAAACTTTGTTATTCGTTTAAAAAAGTTGAACCGTTTCTCGATTATTTGATTAGTTATTGTTTCCAGCCTGAATGAATCCAATGAAAATTATTGCGTGAATTGCGACGAGAGATTCCCCGACTTTTCTGAACACTTAACCGCAATGAGGTGGAATCTGGTTGAGAAGATAACTTGAAATTTTCGTGACTTGGTGAAAAAGCAAATCCATCTCTCGTCGACACTGTTGAAAAGCAGTCATCTCCCTCAAACTCCTGAGGGATGGAACGCTGGAAGTGAGACTTGAAATTCCGTAGAGAAGAACACATCAGAGTCCAGAGAGATTGAAGGGGACTATGGTAGAGCGTTTCGAGATTAAAGAGAGAACAGGGAGTGAGAATGAGTTCAGAGCTAACTGAAGGGCGAGATGAAACAACGGGAATAATAGAAAGAGAAAGATAGCCAGAGAACCGAGAATCAGAGAGAAACTCCAGGGAAGACGAAACGCAAGCAAACAACCGAGTGGCTCGCCTCCATTAGCAAGAGCGTGCACGCGAATCCTAGTGGATTGTTGTGTGGTTTTGGCTGAACGTGGCTTGCGGATCCCCAACAGTAGGGGATGAGATGGGGTTGCCTTTACCCCCATCGTCCCTCCCAGCATTCATCCCCGTTGGACGAGTGGAGAACCCCAACTCACAATCCCATCTCAGCCACACTTTCAACGTTTTCCACGTTCCGAGCTCTACATTATTGCTGCTCTTGTCGTAGTCAAATGGTGCTCCAGAATATCCACGAATACATGTATAAACGTACATCTACCCCTACTAAATATATGTATGCACACCATGTATGGATACATCCCCATATTAGAGTTATTCATTCACGCACATGCATATACATGCATATTTTCTTATACCCACGTATGCAGGCGAAATGCAAAGTGCTAAGCCAGCTTGGTTTAGGCTATGTACCTAAAGTGTGTGAGTGAAAAAGTGTAGGAGTAAGGAGAAAAATTGCCAGTTGCCTTTTAGAGGCGCGGATCCCAAGCTTCGTGGCTTCTCCTAATGGCCCAAAACGGCAGCGCGTTAAGATTTTTCCTTTTCGCCTCTATATTGTACATATACGTATGTATTTACTAAGGTGTATATGTACATGGTACGTTCTGGATGGATTGCACATCTATCCTGAGTGATGCACTCTCTGATGTTCTTTTGACGTTGGGCAACAAAGCAGAGAATACATCATCATCATCATCATCATAATCATGGTGTGCTTCTATCTTTTTGTGTACTTCAAGCATGAACATGGCTCTGTTTGACACAAACTACGTAGAATCCTATGCGTGAATTGATAATAATGTGTATAAGATATTCATCCATGGTTGCGCATACATACAAGTATGTTCTGAAGTTTTAGGGTCCTTAATTGGACAGAACCTCCGGCAAGTTTGACATTCGATACTATGCGTGTGTATTTTATGTAGATTGTATTTTATGCGCGCACAAGTGTTTAGAGGAAGCCCAGCTCGATGGTAACGGTACCAAAGCATCCTCTACACATATTTATTTTACGGTTCCTCTTTACCTCTTCGTCGCTCCCTCGAACTATGTGCAGACGAGTCTAGCGGTAAGGGCCGGTGCACCTCACTGCCCATAACATCGTTCACGCACGTACAGCATGTCTGGAGAGAGAATCCATCGTGTTCCGTTGGAGATTTCAAGTGGATATACGTGGAACTGTTCTACCAGAGAATCAGTGAACAGCATGCAAGAAGTGAAATAGAGAAGGATACTTATGATATTAAATGTAATAAAATTAGATTGAAACGAAAGTTAGAAATTTCAAACTATTGTTTCGTCTATCGAAAATCTTAGGGAAAGCATTGACTGTTACGTCAATTATTAGTGATTGGTCATCTTTTTTAAGTACATCCACGCACTGCTATTTCATTCTACTGCTTGTTGGGTATAAGGAACTCGTTCTAATTTTTCTGCTTCCATATGAGGTCTCTTCCACTCTTATCCTTTCCACATGTGCATAATCAAGATATTTCAAACATTATGCGTGTTCGAACCCTCTTCGTTAGCTGGTTTACAAGAAAATAAGATTCCGGTCAGTCCAGAATGGAAAACACGACAGCGGCTCTCTATATCGATATTTCGAGGTTGGTGTGCGCGAGAATCTCGTCGGGGCATATTATGAGTTGGGACGTGGCGTCGCGACGCTGGCCGGATGCCAATGACCGAAGGAGTACTACACCACAGCCAAAGAGACTACCACATACTAAGCTATGTCTGGCGCTACTACAGATATAGACAGTCAGACATGCTTGGACCTACTATAAAATCCTATGGAACGCTATTCATAGAATACTAATACATAAATTCACATATTTGAAAAATACATATTCCACGTGACCTGTTCAATTCTCGACAAATACATTTGTCTGAAAGAAATTACCATTACATTTAAGATGGCGATTGAGTCCAATAAATCTTCATTTAACATTCGCATGCTTGATGATAAACGCACAATTTGGATAACAGAGGTTGGTGATGTTATTTTTCAATAATTAGCAGATGTGATGAGAGAATGACAAGGTGTGGTAGCTTTCTTTTTAGGCAGCCGGTAGACCAGCACCTGACGTGAAAATGTTTAAGCAGACTGTACGCGAATCCGAACGTTTTGGCCTTGAAGACGAGGAGCAGTGGCGATGAAACTATACGGGTATATACTACACCTTGTATATACTGTACCTATAAACGTAGTTAAAGCTCTGCTATATACAACCAACACATCTAATGATGGCGTTGTGATGCCTGTGCCTTTGAATCCACGACATCATCGTTCCTCTCTTCGTGCTTTTCTTCTTGTCTTCCATTTCTGCTTCTCTTGGCTTCATTAACCCAACATTCTCCTTTGGTGTCCTTGGTCGGACACGCGAATTGCGTCGTCGTCGCTCATTCTCATTGTGAATTATAATTTGTGAGCCATTTAAGTATATTGAATGGATGCAAACACGCAGGTGAACTCGCCTATTTCAATCCTAAATACGATCCTGTAATGCCAGTGCAGTATGAGACAACGATGCAAGATTACATGGAAAATGCAAACAAGGCATTCACGCTTTAAATAGTCGACCTTGTTGTTTTTATTAAATATAACCATAATTACTAGACATTGTAGAAGATGCAGTGAATGGTGACTGAATGATTTAAGTAACGTTGATAATGATAGTCCATAGGATATGAGGGAGAACTTTATGGCAAAGGAGATCATATAGAATGGTTCGGTAATTTTGTAATTGGATTAATTCGTTTCGCACTATGGCCTCAGGGGCTTCCAGACTACACCATTGGCCTTGGTGATGTGCTCTCTGTACACGACGAGAGAAAACAGCTTACAGCAGCAGTAGCAGCAAGAGACTCGTTTCGTACCCAACACTGGTCTTTCGTTCTGGTCTCCTTTCCATCTCTGTCTTTCACTCTCCACTCTCGACTCTCGGTCGGAAACGAGCTCATCGTTCTTAAGACCCTGAGACTACGCTATATAAACTGGCGGCTGTTGTACACGCAAGACTACTTTTTTGTTTAGCTACACATAGGTCTGAGAGTTATTTTAAGATATGTATAGGGAGTGCCTTGGGAGGGTTCCTGGATAAGTGGATTTATTTACTCCCCTTTTGTTTCTCCCTTCTCCAAGTGATTTGTCCCTATAATTCCATTTTTAGTGACATTTATGCCTTACTTCGTGTGAGATCTTAGCTTCATAAAAAAAAAACCATTGGAAGGCGGAAACGAAAGTTAAGGTATACTTTTTTCCAATAATTATCTTCATATTTCGTTTGTAGAAGCAAGAATGTTTCACAAACTTGGATAATTGATGCTCTTTGATAATCTTCGATTCCATTTCATCCATAGTATTGGCAATATCGGTGAATTTCTGTCGATACGAATCTTTCAAGAGCACTTTATAGTAGGTCACGTTAATCTTAACTTACAGCGACTCCAGAAGCACATAGCCACTCCACTGGTGACTTCTCTCGTTCTCTCCGGTCGTTTGCGATTTTATATTTGGCCACACGGGAGACCCCGCGGGTTTGGCTTATAATTGGACGTGGCGGTTCTCTCTCTATCGTTCGTACCAACTGTGACGTGCGCCGCCGCGCTCCAGAGAGTCAGAGTTCGGTTGCGCTTGACGCCACGCTATTCGGGTCTCAGGATCATAAAACCAGCACTCGGCTTCTGACAACACTTTCTTGCTCAGTGGCCTGTCTCAATTCGTACGAAACTGAAAAGGGGCGAGGGGATTCACAGTCTCATTCACAGTGACCTCCGTCGACCTACGCCAATGAAAACATCCAATTGTTTTTTTACGAATTATTGAACGAACAGAATTATTCGATGAATCGATGAGCAAAAAGATTATTTCCCACATTTCTATCACAGCTATTCGGCGTTTACCTTCTTTCGCTTGGCATCGCGAATCGAATAATATTTAAAAATGTAATGGAAATAGAGATGCAGCCGGTGAAAAAAAAAAAAAACTTGGTGAATGATCGATTTTTCCGCCACTGTTTTAAAACGAGCTGGTTTTAGAACGAACTTCTGAGAAACGATGAGTGGATAAATAAACGAAAGAAAGACTTCTCAAAAGCTTGGTCGGGTAAAATCGAATGGACTGATGAGGATTCCGAAGAGGGTTGGAAATGGTGAAAAAGAGGTATCGAGATAAAATAAAAATGAAGGGAAAAAAAACAAAATTGTGAGAGAAATGGTTCCGGAAATTGCTCGGGGATTTAACGATTCCCCGGTTACACGGTTCGATCTTGCGTCACAAATTTAAATAGGCTTCTATGGCGATAGGCATGACTATAACTGACCTAGTCGTTGTCTCTGTATATCCCATTCGTAATTTACTCGGTAGCGTATCCATGTACAAATCGCAAAAGTCGTGGGAACCGTTTTTATTGCTAAAGTTGTATACAGATTATGACAAGAGACCAGAACTGCAGATATATCTTTACCGCAAAACAAAAAAAAAAAGAAAAAGTCAAGGACTTCCAACGTCAAACTCGTTAATCTAACTAAACATTGTTGAACCAACCAGATTCTGATTATTTACAGGATGTAGATTCATTTTTACCGGGAATTGTTTTTCCAAAAAGATGTTTATGCATACACTCTTATCGAGTATTATAAATACTTCACCAGAGATATCGTATTTTTGTAAATTTTATTTCTGTACGCATGGAGAACAGGTGCATGCATACCGATACGAGTTTATGGAACTTATGCACGTACAAACGACGAGCCAAGGAAGCTTTCCGTGGACGAGGAAGTGAAAGAAACTGAGAAATAGGAGAATCTACGAGAGCACACGTCTTTTTCGTGATCCTGGCACAGGGCACGATGCGACCGTTATTACGAAATGCAGTTACGTCTAGCGTGGCGCCAAACGGCTGGTGTTATATCCGACAAGTTCTTCTAGCTGCGCTTTTCTGGGGTTGCTCTATCCTTTTTTCCTCTCACCTATCCGTTCGCAAAAGAACCGTCTCGCTAGTTCATCTATTTCTTCAATGTTCACGTACCTCCTCGTTCGTCCTTTTCGCAGTCCCAGACTCCGTTCCTTTTTTTTTAATTTTATTATTTATTCTAGTTCTCCTTTTCACAGCAATTGCCGGCTCCCTGGCAATGGGTCTTGCAGCTTCGCCGAAGCTTTCTATTTCTCTCAATCGCGTGTATTTCTCGACTGAGCTTTGAAACCCGCCGGAATTCCAGAAACAAACGAGCCAGAGCACTCTGGGTTGCGCGATGTGAACACCAAACATAGAGCCCGGGTGGAGTGAGTGAGTGAGTGAGTGAAGGAGTAACTGAAAGAGGATGGAAAAGCAAAGAGTAGGATAGACTCAGATCGTACAGCACATACTGAGAAGGTAAGATGGCAGAGAAAGGTGAGATGGGATGCTGCAGGATTGTGAAGCGAAGAGGAAGAAAGACAAAAGGAAGAGAGAGAAACTGACTGGTGCAAAACCGTACGTGGTTCGACGCCAATGAACTGCAAACGTGAAGAGACTTTGGTAGCGAGGGATCTCATATCCCATGTTCTCCGTTTCCCTCTTACCTACTTGATATCTACCTTTATCCAATCCTATACTAACCTATTTCCTCCTCTTTCTTCGTGTCGTCAACTCCTGTTAAACTCCTCGAAAAAAGAAACAGTGATTGGCCTGCAAGAATGACGCGAATCATTCGCTCTTATCATCTGCGTACATTTTATTCTATAAAATTTCAAGTTTCATGGAACAATCGGTATAGGATTACCAATTGTCGGTAAACTTTCAATAAGGGATAAAATTTTT
This sequence comes from Odontocolon sp. PSUC_FEM 10030002, assembly GCA_018906895.1. Classification (NCBI taxonomy): domain Eukaryota; kingdom Metazoa; phylum Arthropoda; class Insecta; order Hymenoptera; family Ichneumonidae; genus Odontocolon; species Odontocolon sp. PSUC_FEM 10030002. The sequence continues at coordinate 9,699 of JABMBT010002851.1, forward strand.
ACCATCCCATTTTACTCACCGTTCGCTTCCTTGAGGTAATTCTACATTTTTTTAAATGGCTTAACAATTGTAGTCTTCGACGCTGTTGGTCTTCGTTCCAGCATGGAGCTCACGAAAAGGCTTGGACTGGAGATCCAAGAGAATTGCTCATTCTTTAAAATACTCTTCGACTTTATTTTCACCTCGACTTTCTATACTTCATCGGCTCCGGTTCTTCAATCCCTTTCTCAATCATTAAATGAAGAATTCATTTTATCTGACATTGAGTCATCTTACGAAAAATCTCTTATAAATTAACAGGAGAGTAAACATTTTTTCCCATTTTTTTT